>OZ019982.1:24572523-24577523 GCA_963970395.1 Ephialtes manifestator | reverse complement strand
CTCCCTCTATCCCTCGGGAACCCCTCCACTATCCCACGGGAACCCCTTCCTCTATCCCACGGGAACCCCTCCTCTATTCCTTGGGAATCCCATCTCCATCCCTCGGTAACCCCTCCTCTATCCCACGGGAACCCCTTCTCTATCCCACGGGAAATCCTTCTCTATCCCTCGGGAACCCCTCCACTATCCCTCAGGAACTCCGCCTCTATCCCGCGCGAACCCCTCCTCTATCCCACGGTAATCCCTCCCCTTTCCCTTGGGAATCCCACCTCCATCCCTCGGTAACCCCTCATCTATCCCACGGGAAATCCTCCTCTATCCCACGGGAACCTCTCCTCTATCCCACGGGAACCCCTCCTCTATCCCACGGGAACCCCTTCTCTATCCCTCGGGAATCCCTCCACTATCCCGCGGGAACCCCACCTCCATCCCTCGGGGACCCTTCCACCATCCTTCAGGAACTCTGCCTCTATCCCGCGTGAACCCCTCCTCTATCCCACGGGAACCCCTCCTCTATCCCACGGGAACCCCTCCTCTATCCCACGGAAACCCCTCCTCTATCCCACGGGAACCCCTCCTCTATCCCACGGGAACCCCTCTTCTATCCATCGGGAACCCCTCCACTATTCCTCGGGAACCCCTCAACCATCCTTCGGGAACCCCTTCGCAATCGTCACCCCCCCCCCCCCCCCCTCTACCCGAGCCCTGGGGTCAGTACTTGGATGGGTGACCGCTCCTAGCTCAAATTATTCTAATTCCCTCGATTCTTAACATGGCGGCGGCGGCGAAATCTTTTTATAATATAGATAGATATTTCTGTTTGGATAAGTTTGAGATTGGAGAAACAGGTCAATTTTCAATATTTTTTCCTGATGAGAATATTGCGATAACGAGGTTGAGATTTTACAGAAAATTAATTCATAGTTTTGCCTACCATGAGTTTTTTTTTCTATGAAAAAAATATTGGGCAACAATGAAGTTGTTATTATTTAAACAAAGTGCCAACGAATAATCTACTTGCTCGATTCAATTTAAATTCAGTCACGACGCAGAAGGGTTAATGCCCTTGGATAGAAGTATGTAACGTTCCTCGACAGCTGTTCGGTACCTCAATGAGATGATTCTTAATAAATCCAAGGAAAATTTACGGCGGCGTGTCTAGCGTTATTCAGTAGCTGTATCATATGTATATGTAACTTCAAAATATGATATGTGATGTTCCGGCATGAGGTGAGTCGTTGGACTCCCTTAATTTAGAAGGCATTCAGTGGGACACAAAGCTCGGCCGGTAGCTCATATGTCATCGTCGCGAGTCCATAGGACTCTCGACGCCGCGTAAAGAGAAACGAGAGTGCCGGAGTCGTTTATAGTCAGTCGCTCGCTCGTGCATATATCGCAGGACAAGAGGAGCTTAACGGCGGTAAGCGATCGCTAATTGACGTTACCACAAGCTGATATGATCGCCATCTTCGTGCGTGTGGTCCATCGACGTCGTTAACTTCAGGGTCGTGAGCCTCAATTATTTCATTTCACAAACTTTTATCCCATAATATTGGTAATAACAATTAATAATCCAATTCTAATTTTTGATTCTTCAAAATATCAAATTTTAACCTTCACTATCGTTCTCAAGTAGCATATTCTATCACAGAAAATAACGGTTACAAGCCTTTTTACCATGATTTAAAAAAGAAAGTGATTTTTTTCCATTTCCGATTCCAGAATTTTATGTCTATATTTATATCCTCAATTTTATGATCATTTTGATAACAACTTGTCTATCCCATAGGCTGAAATACTAATATGGAAGACTTCGATCAAGAAAATAAAAATTACCATAACCTATGTAGAAATCAGTCTGGGCGTCCCAGTTTGAAACTCGATCCTGGTCGGGTTTGGTTCGGGTTTTCATAAATGGGTTATCCAACTTGGAATCTGAATAGATCCCAAATAGATTTGCGGTTACGCATTCGATGATAATTTATCATCGATTAGGATTTGCTAGGGTTACCCTAAGAGAGCCGTCTTATTTAGAATCGGGATGGATTCCGGATCGGGACCCAATTCTGAACGACGAGCTGTATTACCGTGCATCGGGATTTGTTAGGGTTACCCTAAGAGGGGTTGTACTTGGATTCTGAATAGAATCCGGATTGTCTTCCTTCAACGATTTGTGCAGAACTAATTTCACTTCACCCTTTATGTAGTAAAATGTTGTAGAATGCACGTACGAAATACTTTTCCTTAACTTGCGTGATTTTACCAACGTGTGCGGTTCATGTATCCCCAGACGCGTTCTCGTCGCTGCCCATGCAGAAATTTCGACAGGGATCCAGCTGGAATCCGCTTGGTATTACCATCTTTCGACAAGTATCCAGGTGGATCCAGCCTAGTATGCTCATCTAACGTCTGGAATCCAGTCAGCCATCGGATCGGATCCCAGTTCGAGATCCCGATCGGAATCCAGTTTCCGCGCGTTACATTCCATGTTTGGAATCCGATCCGATGACCGACTGGAATCCGACCGGAAATTGGGAATACCAGGCAGGATCCAGCTGGATCCCTGCCGAAATTTCTGCATGGGAACTAAAACAAAAAAAACCAATTGATTTATATAATCATCAGACAGAAAACTCGCCCCCCCCCCCCCACCCCCGCTTTCTAAATAATTTCACTCCAACCATGTTAGCTAGCAATTATCGTGAGAAAGTGACATTTGGAAATTAAACCAGAAGCTCCGGGCAGTTGATATGCCTCTCGGAAGTTTTAGAAGAGAAGCGCACCCGGTGCAGATAAATATTGTGTGTGTGCCGCTCGGTCTGCTACTACATACGAGTCTGGGTCGAGTCTAGGGCGCGAGAGAGCACAACTCGAGTTATCCGAATCTATGCGTAGCGTGTTATTATTTTTTATGACCGGGTGTGCTGCCGTTGAAGGGGAGACGAAGAGGAGAACTCACTACCAGCTTCTGCCGGGTGTATTAGGATCGAGCGGAGTAATTTGGCGTTTAGCGATATAAACGTTTGTCTGTGATCGCTCGCCTGACGCATCTACTATAATCTCTGCGTTTCTGCGAGAGAATCGCGCGCGGCGGACGGCAATTCGTGTGGCTTCAACATGCAACCGACCAACAGCAACGAAGAGCAGTGGCAATAGCAGCAGCAACAGCAGCGAAGAGCAGCGGTAGAAAAATGCAGCTGCCGTGCCAAGAACTATTCTCCCTTGGTTCGAGAGCTTTTACCTTTTCTCCGACCAACCACTTTTCTCCCAGCTATACTCTAATATAACAACCTATTCATTTTTGTTTCAGTCCAACGTGCCATTCTGTGTGTGGCAAACTGCAAAACACTCCCATTGAGAACTCTTTCTTTGATTACGGCTGTGGGAAGCTCGGATTTTCAGACCTTTCTTCACGTTTTTTTAAATCTTTCTACGATTTCTTTAGTAGTAGTAGTAGGAGTAGTATTTTATAGTAGCGGGCTGGGCCATACATAATGTGGGGGGAGGGGGAGGGAGGGGATTACAAATTTGTGTTTTTTCCTTATGGCTAAGCATTTGGGTGTTACATTGAAACTTAGGTCAAATATTGTGCTATATTAGAAATATTATATATTAGGTGTTTACATTACTTCTTACATCCATATTTTTCCTTATTAATCATTCATTTAGGATAAACACGCTTAGCATCAGTGCGTTGACGACATAGCAAAATACTTTATCCAGTTGTTCTACACTGCTTATAGTTAAGGGGATGCTGGAGTAGATTTTGATACCGACTTTGGTCGGTAAGTTTCCCGATTAGGACACAGGTGGCGCCGACGTAATCTGTTTACTTTTGGTAAAAGATACCGAAACTCCCGAAAAGCAAAATGGCCGCACACCATATGTCAACAGACCTTTGCTGTAAGATATAATTGTTTCTGGAAATTAGATATGTAAAATCAGACCGGACGTCAATTTGTGATAATTTCTAAATATTCCAAAACCATCAGAATGTTAACTACACAAGCCAAATCCATATATAGTGTATACTACGGTCGCATTGCAGAGGCTCGGAGCTTTTGCCAAAAGTAAACAGACTACGTCATCGCCACCTGTCTCCTAATGACGGAACTATATTCATGCTCTTTACCAGCTCTGAGCCTGTGCGAAAAGCAAACAGTCTTTGCAATCGTAGTATACACTATTCGTGGATTTGGTTTGTGTAATCGATATTCCGACGGTTTGAAAGGTTCAGGAATAATCAAAGAATGGGTGTTCGGTCTGATTTAACACATCTGAGTTTCAGAAACGTTTATATCTTACCTCAAAGGACCTGTTGACATTTCGAGCGGCCATATTGGTTTTTGAGAGGTTCAGTAATATACAATTTTTTACATTTCTTGTATGTTTTGAACAGTAATTCGATCGGACACCCAAGCATGAATGTTTTATTACATCCCTGCAAAATTTGACGTACACGGAGAAAAAAAAGTAGTTGGACAAACCAATAAATGGGTTCCGGCAACCACTCGAAAGAGTTGAAATAGCGTCACTACTCAGTGGGTTATGACAACTACTCGCTGGTTATACGAACCGCTGTGGTTGGTTATAGGAACTCGCTGTTGGTTGCGCCACCTATTGTATTGGTGAAAACAGCACTGCGATTGGTTACAGGAGCGAGTTAGTTGCTGCAACTATTCAGCGGTACAGCATATGCTGGAGATGGTTCTCCCAACTACTTTTTTCTTTCAGTGTACACGGAAAAAAAGTTTGGTTGTGGCAACTACGTTTTCGATTTGCTGTACACCATGTCTAAAAAATTAGTTGCCTCAACCATATCGAATAGTAACCTCAAGTATTCACGATTAGTTCTCGATTGGATTAGTTAGGTCAACTAATCCAATCGTTGGGACTACCACTCGAATAGTTGGGACTACCATTCGAATCGTCGGTATTATCATTCGAATCGTTGGTATTACCATTTGAGTTACTATGGAAATAGAATAATCGATTGGGGG
>OZ019982.1:24275195-24572323 GCA_963970395.1 Ephialtes manifestator | reverse complement strand
GGTGTTTATCGTGTATATATACACAGAGTTTGTGCGTACGTAGCAACGTTTCTACACACCGTGCTGAGCGTGCACGCTGATTAAATGCTACTTCGCCGCATGCCCCGCCGCATGGACCGGACTCTCGATGTTTCCCACACTCGAGCGAGACCCGAGCGAAGATCGTCCCTCTCTCGATCCTCATCCTACGTCCTCCCCTTTTTGAGCTCTTGCTCTGCACTCACCGAAAAACTTGGCATTACTAACTTTGTTACACACGCGTACTCGTTATGAGCACGAATATCGCGAAGCTCCAATTTTCCAGAGGTCGCTAGGTGGTTGTTGGGTTTAATCGTACAAACCTATTTACATAACCTTAGAGGGACATTTTTTTATCGAGGAAACTCTGTTTTTATGAAAAAAAAGGCTGCAAAGTAAAACCACATTGTTTTGCTTCTTCATAGAAGAAACTTTGTTTTCATGAAAATTTTTCGAGGCACTAACGACAAAAATAAAAGACCTACTGGCGGCGAGGAACTGGAGCTATTGAAAAATATATAAAGAAATATATCAATACAACAACTATCTATACGAAGACATTAAGGAGGTTGGAGTGCTCCACACGGAAAAAAAAAGATTAGTTGCCATAAACAAGAAATGAGTTGACACAACCAATCGATTATTCTATTTCCCTAACAACTCAAATGGTAATACCGACGAATCGAATGACAATACCGACGATTCGAATGGTAGTCCCAACGATTGGATTAGTTAACCTAACTCATCCAATCGAGAACTAATCGTGAATAGTTGAGGTTACTATTCGATATGGTTGAGGCAACTAATTTTTTAGACATTGTGTACAGCAAATCGAAAACGTAGTTGCCACAACCAAACATTTCTTTCCGTGCACACTAGTCAAATCAGTGCTAAATTTTTAAAAGCGTTTCTACAATTTCAGATGTTTTAATAATCTGTTCCAAAGTGTTAATCACATAGCAGCATTAGTTTTTGATATTCAAATACATTCACAGCTGTGATGTCAACAGTAAATCGATCAATATCTGCAAATTTCCGATGTTATGTTTCTTCATCCAGTTTTTTAAAAGGGTAAACCGTAATATCAGTCCGATTATGACGACCAATAGCTCATTTTGTTTACTAAAAGATATTCTATCGATTGGCCGTCTATTTTTTAAAATCGTATTAGTAGTTCAAAAGATACAACCGTTTGTTTATCCTATCATAACCTAACATCAAGTATGCAAATGGCTGTAACTTTTGAACGCCTGATACTATAGAAAATCCGGACGGTCAATCGATTAAGGATCTTCCAGTGATCAAAATGAGCTATGTTTCGTCATAATCGGACTGATATTACGGTTTACCCTTTTCCAAAACTGGATGAAAAAACATGACATCGGAAATTTGGAGATATTGATCGATTTACTGTTCATATGACAGCTGTGAATGTATTTGAATATCAAGAACTAATGCTGCTATGTGATTAACACCTTGGAAATTGTAGCAACGCTTTTAAAAAATTAGCACTGATTTGTCTAGTGTGGAGCGCTCCAACCTCCTTAATATGAAAAAAATTGTTTTGGTGGGTCAAATTAGGGTAGCGCATTGCGACAACCCAAGATTTTTTCTAGGACGGAGTCAGCCGGTAGCGTTGCCAATTCAGTGACTTTGTCACCAGATTTAGTACCTTCAGACCCTCCTACGGTGACAATTTTTTTCGTTTATGACCGGTACCTAAACTGGTGACTTTCAACCCGATGCAGTGACTTCTAGTGACGCAACGTTTTTTTTTTTGCTGTACCTAGTCAATTCGTGCCGTTCTTTGAGTACCAACAGGACATTTTCTTGAAGTTGCCATCTTGCGCTATGCAAAGTACCGCATAAGCTCGAACAATCTGTCGGTTCATTGCGATTATAAAATTTTTGACCGATGAAATAATATATACTTCGCCTCTTCGGTTTTTCAATTCTACTTGAATTGGTACGTATTGAAAAATGCGTGTTTATACATTGGTCGTATATGGAATATGAGAACACGATGTATTACGTACTGCGGTATGATTATATTTATAGGTTATGTTTCCGTGTTATTACAGATTCCAAATTGGAAGAACAAAGTTCTTCTTTCCTACGCTAGCTCGATGCGAGGTTTAAATATTTCCGTGTATAAGAAATACATCAACTGCTACGCTAAAACCGTTCTTGAGTTATTTCGTTTTTAAAAATGGCCTCGAGAAAGGGTCTAGTGACTTTGGTTCTGAAACAGTGACCTATTCAACATCGGTCAGTGACGCGCCGAGTTTTTGAGTTGGCAACACTAAGTCAGCGTAGTACTAAATTCGGATAGTCGATTCAGGTCTTGCAACGCCGATCAAAATAACAATCTCGAACATCTATTATTAAATTGTTCAGCCTACGACGGCGTACGTTTGCATTATTTTCCTAGGAAAAATGCAATAGCTAAAATTCTTTGTATCACCTCGCGTGCAGAGATACATAATATTTTCCTCTTTATGATCAATGCGATAAGACTGCGTGCTTTCTTATTAAACGAATAATATACAATAATAGTGTAAGCGAAATAATAGTATAAGTATAATAAATGTATAGGTACCGGTGCGATGGTCTAGTGGTCAGTGTACTGGCCTCTAGTCCAGAGCATCGGTAGGCCCCGGGTTCGATTTCCGGTGCCGTCGATCTTCGTCGAAAATGCAAATACGGGCGCGATGAAGCTCCAGACGTATACATGAGACCCACACAGGTCTTTCTACCTGTGGGGGTCACACGTATACAGCTGTAGTCCGTGTTTACGTTCTCGACGAAACGTGACGTAGCTTCGGTGCCGGGAGGCAAACTCGAGACCGGCTATATCGGCATAGGTTTTCCGCAGTTCCTATGCCCATAGCAGAAATAGTATGGCAAATGCGATATAGAGGGGGAAGTCGGATGCGGCCGCATGAGGGCCTGGTTACTGATCCGGACCAGACCCGCAGCGGGGACTGGCTACTGATCCGGGCCGACCCTGGAATAGGCGTAATGCCTGCAGACGGGGGGAAATGCAACATAAAAAAAATAATAATAATAATAAATGTATAAGCGAGAACACTAGTAGTCATTAATGCGAAATAATTGTGAATCACATATAAAAGGAAGCAAAAATGTAACAAACCCAAAAGACAGGCGACCTACTACATATGTATGGCTGAGGCCATACATATACAATAAACTACAGACATACATACATACATGTAAAATGTAACAAATTCAAAAGACAGGCGACCTATTACATATGTATGACTGAGGCCATACATATCCCTGGTAAAAATATATTATAGAGATTGATAGAGATCGATAGAATTTGAATGGGACTTAATCGTATGTTATCATCTCTATCTATTCGGACTTTGATCAATTTATACAAATTTAATAGTTGTTATTAGTTTTCTTTAGTTTTCGTTTTTTATTGGTTAAATACGATAGATACGTTATCGGGATGTATGGTACACTAACGGATTTATAATATTTTATAATTTATTTTTAAACTGATTTTTAATAAATTCTTAGACCTCTTATTATCCGAAATCAATGATCTTATTAGTATCTTGATATGCTTGATTATTTAGTAGATTTTTCTCGTATCGCGAAGTACTCAAATACGGATAAAATAAAACTTTCGGTAAGGAATGTATACGTGAAGCATTCTTACAGAGTTAATTAACATAAATAATTTAGTAAGAAAGATGCTAAAAAACTGATCGATTTACTGTTTTTACTCATAAGTACGTGAAGCGGTTTATATATTATTGATGTATATTATCTTACAAGAACGAGTTTGGATGGAATAGTTAGGCAGTCTATCAGAGATCATGAAAGTTAAGCAGCTTGGGCCGCGGTCACTACAAAGATGGGTGACCAGAAAAAAAACGAAATTATCCGGTCGATTTCTTTTTTTTTTTTTGCTTGGAATAGTACATCATGGGTATATACGTACAATCATATATATTTTTATTATTAAATTAAATACAAAAATTTAACTCGGGTACACCCTCAAATGCACCAGATTTTTATTTTTTATTTTTTCTATGTAAATTTAATTTTTTAAATTTTTTTATAGTGCCATGTCGAATACCATAATTCAAAAGTCTGAAAGAATTCTAAAAAATTCTTTGTTAAATATCAAAATTATCTGGCTTACAGCCAAAGTGAGCACGATTTTTCTTCTCATAGTTTTTTAGCTTTTTTGATTTTAATCAATTATTAAAAAGTAGAAAAAAACTAATTTACTGGTCAAACGTTTCTTTATGTAAATTCGGATTTTTAGGAATCTTTCAAATTTTTCTAAACTAAGACTATTTCAGCACCATACAAGCCACATTCTAGCAACACTCTGAGAGAAAAAGTTTCATTGATTCACGGAAATCTTTGCCAATGAAATGAAATACTTGAATTTCAATACCATCTTTTCTTCGAATGATTTCAAACTCAATGAAAAGTAGTGACATTGATTCGAAGAAACATTTCATTAAACCAATGAACCTTGTTATCGATTTCAAAGATATCGTCTCTGATTCAATGAAACCTTCTTTTTACCACCTCAAAATTTCGAATCCTATTTTTTCCTGAAGTACGCGGCAGATAAAGCTCAAATTTTGTGAGTATGTAAGGAAGCACGGCAGAAATAAGCTAAGCTCCTGGCTCCTCGAAACTCGAAGCCGTTCGTTCGGGAGAACCGTAAAAGAAAAAAGTGAGGTTAGGTGCGAGAGAGAGATCAATGAAAACGTTTCTTTGAACCAATGAAAACGTTTCTTTGAACCAATGAAAATGTTTCTTTGAACCAATGAAAATGTTTCTTTGAACCAATGAAAACGTTTCTTTGAACCAATGAAAACGTCTCTTTAAAACAACGAAACTGTTTCTTTAGTATAAGCTCACTAAGTAAATCATTATTTACAGACAATGAAACGTTCTCTTTGAAATTCAAATACACATTGAAATCAGTGAAAAAAAATCCAATCCACCCATTTTTTTGGCGTCAATGAAATCTTTTCTTTTAATTATTATTCTTAATTATTTTATTATTTTAATATAATTAAAAATCTGAAATGATGCTTTGTAAAAAGTGAAATATAATGAGGAAACAATGTGCAAGGTTCTTTTTTGCATCCTTGTTTTATCTTCCAATGCAGATACGCAGTTCGATCGTGAGTTCTGCAGATCGGCCATGAACGAATGAGCGAATGCGAAGAACTACCAGATCTGTCAAGCTCTTCGTGGTCGTCATTAAAGTGGCGCCCGCTGGGATGTGTATTTGCATATAACCACATGGATGTTATCGATGTTATCGACGACGAATGGGCGGTCCATGAAGGACCAGTAAAAATCATTCCAACCTCTCTTGCGGTCATTGATTTTTCACCCAATGAAATGCAGTATTTGCAGTCCTGGGACTTCACGATTAATTAATTGAGTCGTTGAACGCGCCTGGAGAGAAGAAGCAAATAGATATATAAAGAAGTTGGGAGCTACTCGGATTGAATAAAAACGTTGATCACCTCGCGGTATGAAATCGCCAATACCGACTCGGCGAATTGATCGAGTATAGTCGGAACCTACTATAACAACCGGTAGAGAGAGGATTCTATAATTGGATCATTATTTACATAAGAAATCGGCGAGCACGCTTCGTTTAATGTACATAGATATATACTGTTGCATGTTTTGCTAAGCACAAGTACAAGAACTTGGGGAGAAATTTCTTCTCAGGTATATTAGTCAGGTTCCAAGGATTCTGTCTCAGTTATAAAATGTAATTGTTAAAGAACAATACTTGACGTACCATGAACTACTCTATGCATCGCCGGAGGAACGATAATGATGCATGCCAAGGTCGAGCAATCGTCTGCAGGCAGAATAATCTATAAGAAAACTTCTCTGATTCGCTGCCTATTGTTCGCGTTCAATAAAACTAAATAATTTCGTAGAACCGACGAGCATTTCAATCATCGAACTATCAACATTTTTTTGTGGGTTGTTTTACTGCAAATATTTTTGTAAATGCAAATTGGTATGTTTGTGTACGAAGTGTTTGTGCATAATTTGTATGTGGAAAGCAATTGTCACGCTATTATTTTTGTCGTTTATTTACTTGGTAATTATTACATCAGTGTTATTTATTAAATCTAAATTAAATATTTATTACATTTTTTTCTATGCAAATTTTTTAAAAATATTTATTTAAGGTGACATGTCGAATGCCATAATTTAAAAATTTGAAAAAATTGTATGTCGAATGCCATAATTTAAAAATTTGAAAAAATTGTGAAAGACACTTTGATGAATATCAAAATTTTTTTAGCTTATAGCCAAAGTGAGCAAGATTTTTTTAAAATAGTTTTTAAGTTTTTTTAAATTAAGAATATTATTTAGAAATCTGAAAAAATTCTAAAATTGACTTCTTGAGTCTTCTAAAAAAAAGAGATCTTTTTTTTTTGTAAAAGTCCGACTATTCAGCTAAATAATTTTTTATAATTGTAGATACGTTTGGGGCTGATTGGTATTAAATTTGTGTGAGATCGGTAGAAATTTTACTCGATTTCGAATTTTTCGCAAACTGACTTAGTTCCAAGTTAGAGCGTTCAAAAACGTTTTTCGGAATATTCAAAATCCCATAAGATTTAAATGCTTCAATCGATTATTAGGAAATATGTATATTCAAGGGGATTCAGACATTTTGTTTCAAACCACTTTTTCCAAATTACATATTTCACAACATGAAAAAATTGAAAAATCGGTTGTCCATGTTTTTACTAGATGGAAATAAGTAAAGTATGGGAGGAATTTATGTGGACGTTGTTCATGGAATATGACCGTAGAAAATAGGAGCAAAATGTGCATGAACTAACGCCAGTAAAATCCTTAGGTCGCATCAACATAACCAGCCGGTATATCAGAGACGCGCAAAGATAAGTTTTTGATCGGACTCCCCTGCTTCTGCCTGGAATGACTCCCCGCTGGTTGACCTCATCACGCCACGCTATGGGGGTCTTTATAAAGCAAGCATCGACTCAGGGCACCGAGCCCACGCGGATCAACCTAATCAGCTTTTGTCTTAGGCCCTACACGTACGCCTTATGCTCCCAAGTTGTTGCAAAGTCGAGACTCCTGCGCCATATTAAATGAGGCAATCAGAGGAGTAAAAAAAATGGCGAACCTTCAGAATTTCCTTCTAAAGTCAAAAAAAAGCTTCTACTCTTTATCAATTATTTGTACTATCAAATATCAAGAGTCGCGGTAGCGACTCGACGCCAAGTTAAAAAAGAAATTATATGGATATTCTGCGGCAATGTTCGGTCCAGTGTTGCCAACTCAAAAATTCGGCGCGTCACTGACCGATGTTGAAAAAGTCACTGTTTCAGAACCAAAGTCACTGGACCCTTTTTCGAGGCCATTTTTAAAAACGAAATAACTCAAGAACGGTTTTAGCGTAGCAGTTGATGTATTTCTTATACACGGAAATATTTAAACCTCGCATCGAGCTAGCGTAGGAAAGAAGAACTTTGTTCTTCCAATTTGGAATCTGTAATAACACGGAAACATAACCTATAAATATAATCATACCGCAGTACGTAATACATCGTGTTCTCATGTTCCATATACGACCAATGTATAAATATGCATTTTTCAATACGAACCAATTCAAATCGAATTGAAAAACCGAAGAGGCGAAGTATATATTATTTCATCGGTCAAAAATTTTATAATCGCAATGAACCGACAGATCGTTCGAGCTTACGCGGTACTTTGCATAGCGCAAGATGGCAACTTCAAGAAAATGTCCTGTTGGTACTCAAAGAACGGCACGAATTGACTAGGTACAGCAAAAAAAAAAACGTCGCGTCACTAGAAGTCACTGCATCGGGTTGAAAGTCACTAGTTTAGGTACCGGTCATAAACGAAAAAAATTGTCACCGTAGGAGGGTCTGAAGGTACTAAATCTGGTGACAAAGTCACTGAATTGGCAACGCTGGTTCGGTCGTAGGGAAAATAAATGGTTGTTTTCCATTCCTTATAAGTCCTTTCCGAAAATGTATATTTCTCTCGACATTCAAAAGCTGGAATATTTCACAAAGCAATAATAAATAAATTTATAAAAAGTCAAATTAGATTATACCAGTTTGAACTACATAAAGAAGTTAATGGATAAACAAACCTAGAATAATTGTGCCAAGTCATGCATTTGTTTGTTGATTGTCCTTTGTACAATTGACAGGCATCCTGTTTAGGTTATAAACCTAGAATAATTGTACTAAGTCATGCGTTTGTTTGTTAATTGTCCTTTGTGCAATTGGCAGTCATTCTGTTTAGGTTATAAACCTAGAATAATTGTACTAAGTCAAGAGTTTGTTAATTGTTCTTTGTACAATTGGCAGTCATCCAGTTTAGGTTGTAAACCTAGAATAATTTTGCTAGGAAAATTATATAAACCATGGTAGACAGTAGAGAAGAATGGCAACCAATATGGGTACGTGGTGGTAAAATCGACCAAGTTGTCTGGATTGGCAAGGAAGTATTAGCTTGGTGTTCCAGTGTCTTCATAATCTCCTTCAACATAACCCAAAAGCGTGAGAGTCTTCGATGGTGGACAAAAGCCGAAAATTCCGACGGTGTATCTTGTTTATCGGGACATCCAACGATGCCTCTCTTAGCATTCTCCGACAAAACTTTCATCAATCCAAAAATACGAATCCTTTCGTATCCATCGATGAACAAAATATCCGAGTGCATAGGAGGCAGCAAAAGTGGATATTTAGCCACAGCCTTTACTCCAACGGATAACATGATATCTCTAGGTTCTTATCCAACTTATTCCCTGACAATATGGTCTTGGAGAACTGGTGAAAGGCTTTCGTCAATTGGCACTTTGATCCGTGACATGGAGAACCAAATTATCCAAGTGACTTACAGTAAACCTGTCCTGATCGCACAGCTTGGTCAACCTTCGGGAAAATTACATATTTGGGAGATGAGTCCAGCAGGAAAAACAGTTATACTTACCAATCGTGAGGTTAACTTGCCAAAAAAAGCGATGGCACATCACATGTCCTGGTCATCAGAATCTGGAGAAACTCTGCTAGCTATTGCCGACAAAATGGGACATATTTACATCTCCAATTACGATGGCAGCAATGTTTATCGGATTGTTCTTACCCAACGCTGTGGAATTTGCCTGGAATACGAACCTCCAGCTGTTTGTTGGTTTCGCGGTGGAATTGTTCTCAGAACGACCTTCTGTCAGATCCGCTTCTTCAGGAAGGACCAGAAGAATCTCTGGCATAAGGAATGGTACATTAAGTCAGTTCTCAAGCCTCGTATCCTGAGTGTACATCCTTCGAAAAACGACAGGTTGTTTTATCACACCCAGGAAGGTTATCTGATGGAGCTGGAGGTTGTCCAGGGGCAGGAAACTCCGGCGATTGAGAGAAGAATGCACTACGGTGGGATTTACAGTTTTGCTGACCTGGTTCGTCCTTGGGGACATCATATAGTGGCGATTGATGATCCATTGGAAGTCGCTGTTCTGGATTGTTACGATGGCAAGCAAGTTGCGAGGTTTGATCTTGATCTGGAAGGAGAAGTGATACAAATATTGTCGCATCCTGATTTTCCCATGACTGCAATAACCAGCAAGGAAGGGGAATTAGCCATTTTGAGTCTCAGGGCACCAGAAAATCCATTTGTCATTGGCAAGTTTCATCTGCAACGGGAGAGACTTGATCTCATCAGGTTCTCGCAATCCGGCAAGAATCTTGTCGTTGGGCAAAGAACAACTGGAATCTGTTATTGCATCAGTTTGACAAGAAACAAACCCTTCGCTGTAATTGCTAGAATAAAGACTGAATGTCGAATGGCTGACGTTATTTTCTATGATCATGGAGGACATCTGAAACTTTTAGTCGTGGTTGTTTCCTCTAGAAGAGTTCCTGTAGGTCGTTATCTTGCACTCTACGATGTGCAACCTGGAAAAAAAGACTACATCGAACCTACGAGTTATTTGGAACTTCCTTTCGCTTACCAGTTTCTTCATTACGCACCGCACAGTCTTTATACCCTGATTGGAACTCCTTATCTGTCGCGGCAGATTCATCTGTTGGAGATCAAAGACTGGAAACAAGTGAATCTTGTTGAGGTCATGGATTCTGGTCACCAAGTTAGACGCGCAAGACTTTGTACCGATCGTCGTTGGATTACCAGCGCCGCTTTCGATGGAATGATTACAGTAAGAAGTGGCAAGTCTCGAAAACTCATTGCCTTATTGACAACACATCACAGAAGAGATTTGGGCGTAGCTAAAACAGTTGTACAACAATCCGGTAATATTGTTGTCAGCCTTGGACACAATGGATCATTGATTGGAATGAAATTCCATGGACAGGATAATACGACAGGCGCCGAAATTTTGGAAAATCATTGTCGTGTCGATTTCCATGAGTACGAAAGCAAAAAGATGGAGATTTTGACGGATTACACGAGTCTGGATCCAGCCATCATTGAAATGCTGTCGAAAAAAGTTGAGGGCTTTCCTGTAGTGAAAGAGGGCGTCAAAAAAACTTGGGTCGAGTGGAGCGAAGAGGCTAAGTTACTGGAAGAAGCCGAAGAGTGTTCGGAACAGAAACAAACTGTGCAAGACGATTTTGTCAAACTTCAACAAAGAGTGATAACATTGTTGGATCAAAATGAACTATGTCCGGAGATCGAAAGACTGCCAATCGCTGCTTTTGATTTGGATAAATCCGCGCGTGATCAGAGACTGAAAGCTGCTAAAGACGAGGTTGAAGACACGCAACACGAACTGGAGTATAATTGCGTCTCGATGGAAAGAGTTACCAATTGGTTGAAGACAACTTTTTGGGATTCACAGAAGATCGTCGGCCAATCGATATTTTCCATGTTCGGTATTGAGGAAGTCACGAATTATAGTGGCGAGGGTGACACACCGGATGTTGAGGATATGCTTCGATTGGCTCGATTATACTGGGACTCAGATATCAATCCACCGGATGAAGATTCTTCAAAATTGTACACTCGGTCCAAATTGCCGCTGTCTTTGCCGAAGCAAGCGAAATTCAATAGTACGGACGAGAGACAACGAATCGACGCTCTGCTAGGAGACGATGATGAGGAGGAGCACGAAATCGATCCCCTTGAAATCGAGGATCAATTGGCGAAAGAGGGAATGACCACTTATCGCTTCGTCGAGCCCTCTAATCACTACTCCTCTCAATTCGAAGGATACACGTTCTCGCAGCTTCTTCTTGATAACCGGAATATCGCGATCGACGTTCACCGACTACGCGAATATTTTAATAAATTATTCGTCGAAATGTTAGCGGTGAAGGAACGGGAGATGCGTCTGGTTCGGGAAAAAAATGATAGGATTCGATACATTGATTCGGAATTGATGCTGATGTTTGGGCAAACCGTGACGCCGATTCCGATTGATCCAGAATGGAACTACAAGGAAACGCCCAACAGCATTGTTAGCGTTCGAGATGATGAAGTCCAAGTCGAGCCATACGTTTCGTCTTCTCAGCAAGAATTGCTTAATAGACAAGCGGTTGAAGCTGAAAGACTAAGACAAGTTTTGTTGGCTGATGATTTCAGGGAAAAAGCTTTGATCAAGATGATGGACGGTGTGCTTGAAATTCGCTGGGAAGACGTCATCAAAATAGACAGAACCAAACCTCCCTGCATGCTGAACAAAGAACCTGAAGACTACAATGCTGAAGACCTCCTGGCTGTTCGTCAGTATGAAAAAGACGTCGATAACTTGAACCAGGAACGTCTACGTTATCGAAGACTTCTTGAAGCCGAGTTCGCCAAGATCAACGAAGCCGTTAAAGATGTTATCGAGAAGTTCAATGCTAAACTCGGAGACTTTTTGCTGGTCAGGATGAAAGTCGAATCTGCTATTCAGCAGCTGAATCTTCGGATTCTTCGTGGCTGGCTCAGACACATGTATCGAATGAAATGTATGCGCGAAGACGAAGAGATTCGAGCTAGGATTGTGGAAAAGCAAAAAATACTCGCGAAACTCGGTGAAGAGATACGATTACTTCAGGGCGTTGCACAGGAATACAGAAACCAATACGAGGCACTGATAACGAAGGAGAGAACAGTGGAGAAGAAGTTTCGAGGCGATTTCCCAGCGTTGAAAAGAATTTTCGTTGAAATGTTGGAAAAGGAGTATAAACGAAGACCCAGAATGATTTTGAAGAACGTTACAGCATCCGACCTCGTTGAATTGGGTAGATCTGTAACTTCCCACAATAAATTCTCGATTTTAACTCATGAGTGCTCTGAATATTTGAAACACATTGAAACATTGGATATCCGACCAGCGGGATTACCACATACCGTGGAAAATCATCATTGGGATCATCTGATTCGGATAAGAAGAAACAGAATCGAATTGGAGATGAAGCTCAAGGCACAAATGGCCCAAGTTCATGAGACTGAAAAAACCATCACCGAACACAACGAAAAAATTGACAAATGCAATGCGGACATTGATTCGTTGAAGGAACAGCTCGCGAAAAGTAAACAAGATAAAATTGACTTTGAGCTTGACGTGGAGATTCAGCTAATTGTCAAAATGGGACAGGTTGAAGTCCACTTAAGTGGGCGACGTAACGATATGGCTAACGCCATATTTCTACCACAACGAGCGATCGAGAATGTCAATGCAATGATCACCAAAGCTGGAAAAACCAAATTGGCGACCATGAATCATACCATCAAATTCAGACGTGGAATAATTTTCAAAGAATGGGAACACAAGTGTCGCAAAATGACTATTTTGGATCTTGGTGAAGAGCTTTCCGTGATTGAAAATCTTTTGGTGACGAGGGACATCAGGGAATACATGAAGAGGCTATCAAAGGGATACAAAGATGATAAATCTCCTCAGCAACTGCAGAAAGAGCTGGAAATGATGAAGAAGAGCTGCGAGAAACGTTTGAACGAATGGTTAATTCGATTGGATGAAGTTGAAGCTAAAATTAACAAAATGAAACGAGAAAACGATAAAATGGACAAAAAAATAGAGATAATGAACGTTGATCGCTGGGAACTGGAATGGCAAAGGGATCTGGATGGGCAATCCAAGCAGAAAGAATATCACGATAGAAGAATGGCTGTCGTTGTTAGACGCTCGAAACTTGTGAGAATGTTGCAAAAAGAGTACACGGAAGTTTTGGCTATGCAGACGGAACACGAACTTCTTCGTTTGCGAAGGTTTCCAGCTCTTAGTTGTTTCAGAACTTTGGACGACGAGAAGAAAAAGAAAAATGCTTCTTGAGTGATTGAAAACCCGGATTCGAGTCTTCGGCCGTTAAGGGTTCGATCAACTGTGTAATTAATTACCACCGTAGTCTTTAAGGAAAATACAAAACTCGATGTCGAATGCACATTGACTTTTTAATTGATAAACGTGTTATTTCACACTGAAATAAATATTTGTTACGTACATTAATATAAATCACAGTCTCTTGAAAAAAATTTGATATCAATTGGATACTTTTGATTTCAACTCTAGATGTTCCCGCAATCGACACATTGCGAAAAGTGCACTTTTCTCCACGGAGGACTCAAAATAAATATTATGCTTTTACTTTATAATTAGCTTTGCACTTCGCAAGAATGTGATAATTTTTATGAAATTTATAATGTTATGCTTTAGGTAGGGGGTCTTAACACCGTTTTAAAAATGTTAACCCCAAACACCTTTTTACTCCCTTAGGTGGTAAATTTAAAAAAAAACGGATTATATATTTTTTAATCCTAAATTATGGTTTTATCCATTTGTATAGGTAAACTTTGCAAGCAGAATCGAAGTCGATATTTTATCAGGTCTAAAAAATTTCAAGGGTTCTTGATATGAAGGGTATGAATACATTTCACTCTTTTTCGCTCCGGTCGAGTCGAATTTCGAAAAAATCCCATAGTATTGCTATAAATACTATAAATTAATTAATATAAGTCACAGTATATTAAAAAGTATTTGATATCAATTCACTTCAAAAGAAAATAAATATATTTCACCTTTTTTCACACCATTAAGGTTAGGATTTCGAAAAAATCCCAAAAATGTTCTTTTCATGGAAGAAAATTCTTATCACAAATGGTAAAAATGCTGTAACGGTCCAAGCAAGATTCTATAATAAAAGCTTCCCATGAGATCTTTTCTTGTCGATTTCTCGTCCATTGGCTAAAAGGATTCAAATATATCCGCGACTAGTGAATTTTATTGGGACATTGTAGGTTTCTATGTATAATACTATGGGTCGAGGGTATATATAGGTAAAGGCGATAGTAGTGCAAGCCCTTCCGGCAGGGCGATCACGTTTTCCAGGATATTCAACGAAAGCAGACCGCACACGGCATTGGAAAAAGCCACGGCACTCCAATCAATGCAAATCAAATCGAGAGCCGTGAATACGAAAACGCGTATAGTCAAATCAGCCGTATAAAAGCTTCATGAATGTAAAGGACCGCGCGCCGCGCTCTGTGAATGCGCCTGGTCTATCTCGTACCCGTGCGGTGGAGTGCCAATCTGTTAATGCGCGCACAGGAGGAAAAAGCACTGGAAAATATCGCGTTACCACCGATACCATCAGATCCAGGAAAAGTTAGCACTGACACGCACTCTTCTAAATCGATGAGCTCTACACATTCTCCGATTCCGAAGCTCCGAGAGTCGTTGCCGCGATTTTCTCGCGCCTCCTTTCACCATTTTTAACGTTCCACTTGAGCGAAAACTCATCGATTAAAGCTCGGACTAAACACGGAGCTGCACACTGTTTAAAAAAAATGTTATGAAATTTACAACATTTTTATTATACAAAGTATGAAATTAAGAAACCAAGTATAGTAAATAACTATTCATACATATTGTACAATTAAATTAACGAACGT
The DNA here is from genome assembly GCA_963970395.1 of Ephialtes manifestator. NCBI lineage: Eukaryota > Metazoa > Arthropoda > Insecta > Hymenoptera > Ichneumonidae > Ephialtes > Ephialtes manifestator. The sequence goes on along the minus strand of OZ019982.1, from coordinate 24,557,347 downwards.
AGTTAATTTTAATATACACGAGTCTCAGTATTAAAATATAGTTGAAGAATTTTCTTACATGCATAATGTATTAAGGGGACGCTGGAGTAGATTTTTTTACCGACTTTGGTCGGTAAAAATAGGCGATTTCGTAGTATACACTATTCATCGAAAATATGCTACAAATATACGTCAAATTTAGCAGGGATGTAATAAAAACATTCATGCTTGGGTGTCCGGTCGAATTACTGTTCAAAACATACAAGAAATGTAAGAAATTGTATATTACTGAACCTCTCAAAAACCAATATGGCCGCTAAAAATGTCAACAGGTCCTTTGAGGTAAGATATAAACGTTTCTGAAACTCAGATGTGTTAAATCAGACCGGACACCGATTCTTTGATTATTCCTGAACCTTTCAAAACCGTCGGAATGTCGATTACACAAACCAAATCCACGAATAGTGTATACTACGATTGCAAAGACTGTTTGCTTTTCGCACAGGCTCAGAGCTGGTAAAGAGCATGAATATAGTTCCGTCATTAGGAGACAGGTGGCGCTGACGTAGTCTGTTTACTTTTGGCGAAAGCTCCGAGCCTCTGCAATGCGACCGTAGTATACACTATATATGGATTTGGCTTGTGTAGTTAACATTCTGATGGTTTTGGAATATTTAGAAATCATCACAAAATTGACGTCCCGTCTGATTTTACATATCTAATTTCCAGAAACAATTGTATCTTACAGCAAAGGTCTGTTGACATATGGTGTACGGCCATTTTGCTTTTCGGGAGTTTCGGTATCTTTTACCAAAAGTAAACAGATTACGACGGCGCCATCTGTGTCCTAATCGGGAAACTTACCGACCAAAGTCGGTATCAAAATTTACTCCAGCATCCCCTTAATACCATATTTGTATATTACTTATGAGTTATTGTTAAATCTTTTTATATACCACTTATTAAAAAATTAACATATTTTTACATTAAATTTCCTAATTTTGAGTTTCAGATGCCCGCAGGACAAAAAGACGGACGAAGAATTTGGTACCCAGGCTTTGTCTACCGGTTCCAGTGTCTTTTCATAGATTGTATGTATTAGGTGCGATTTACGAAAGATATAAGCGTTTAAACAACGCGCCTGTTTGAATATATCGAAACGCCACAAGATGGCCGCCATTATTCTGCCGTATTCTGTAACTGACTTCACAGCGCTTATGGCTTAGTATTAGCATTACTTTAAAAACGATGATATAAAAATAATTTTATAAAAATTAAAAAATCTCCCAACTGATAAAAATTAGTGTAATTAATAAACGAATTGTTTAAATGAAAAATGGTTCTATAAGAATCACTCGTGCATTATAGTCGTGAGATTACCACACTTTTGACGAATTAATCTCCCGACTATAATATGCGAAAGATTCTTATTTCATCATTTATCATTTACCCAATTTGTTTATTAATTATAAGTGTTCATTTTTATAAAATTATTTTCGATGATTCTTGCAGCTTCCTTTACGACTAAGCAACAAATTGTAGTAGTAGTAGTAGTAGTTTTTATTTTGTCTTTTAGGTATACACCTATTACAGAATTGCTATCATGTATAGCCTTAAAATTACACTTACAAATACAAATAACAAGAATATTGCATTAAAATTACATTTCACAATAGATTCCACCTTCTCTCCCTTCTAACTCTATTCAGATAGGGCGAATGCTCGATCTTTACAACTTGCAAATACATAACAGAATAGCTGTTTAACTTCCTCCGCCCGATAGTATAAGAGTAAGCCACAAATTGGCCAACATATATTTTTCCTCGTAGAGGATTCCCCATAAAATTTCGAGAATGAAAAAGCAATGTCAGTAATGCTTGGCACTCGTTTTATTTTAATTTTTTTCATAATTCCCAAGTTTCCTGTTTCTCCTCGGGCATCCACTTTTTGTCCCATTAAGCCCCGGTCTCCCCTGTGCATTCGTACAAAGTAATATCGTATACGTAGAGATCCTTTGGCACTGGGAGCCACGCTCCGCGGACAAGGACCTCGCACTGCAGCACCTTCCACGCACACATCCTACTTTGAGAATCGTCAAAGAGGCGGTGCCTCGCGAGACGCCCGGGCGCATAAAAATTGACACCGTCTACCACAGAGGCCCCGAGAAAAAGTGCACGTTGTTGTAGAACGACCGCGAGAGACACAAACAGAAAACGAACGCAGAGCCATCAGGTGAGTGAGAAGGTAACACTATATCTACGAAAACTTATGGTAAGAATAGAAAGAGCAAGTGAGAGAGATCAAAGAAAGATTCTCTCTCGAAAGAGAAAGAGAGAGAAGGGAAGGGAAAAGAAGTGAGGGTAGTTTTACGGCTCACGTTGCGTCCGAGCCAAAGGGACGACAGCGAGACTCGTTATTATCCCAGTGAGCAGTACTTGTTCGCGGCGCGTCCACGACGCCGCGAGGCGCTGTGCTATGTGCCTATAGTCTTCCGTGCTGCTGCTGCTGTTGCTTCTCTCTGTCTCGGGCCACTTTCAGACCATAAAGAGACAAAGGAGCGTTCTCGCGGCTTGTAGAAGGCAGTAAACTCTCATTTTCGCAAAATAAAGAATAACGCGCGCGACGACGCTGCGTATATAACAGCGCCACGGTACAACGGTGGCGCGGCGCGCGGCACGCGGGCTCTTGGCGTTGTTTTATACTACACAAGCGCCCTCCCTATCTTTCCTATCTCTCTCTCTTTAACGTATCTTATGCCTTATAGTCGGTTCTCGCTCTTGCCAACAACACTGTATCCGCTTCTGAACGGATAGCAGCAGCAGTCGTGCTGCATCGGTGGCTGGTTTTATAGTGGTCCCCAAATTGCTTACACTCGGTCGTCTCTCTCTCTTGGCTCTATTAGAAGAAACGAAAATTGCTTCGAATATTATGAGCAACGACGCAGGGACGTTACTGCCGATAATACCACTGGGACCTGGACTAGATCGAGTCTCGAGGCTTGAGTTAGGTAAATTGTTAACTGAAACCGTGGCAAGGCCAATTTGTTACCGTACATCCTCAATGTTATTCCCGCAATTTGAAATATTTGCATTGCAAGACCCACTTCAAGTACTACAGAATTATGGAATTCTTCGGGTTTATTTTACCATGGCTTTTTTGGAATTTCAAACATGCCTGGACTTTGCTTAAGTGTTATGACGCTGGCATGTAAAGGCAAATTATTTCGTCATTTATTATTCATTATTTTTTAATTATGATTATCGAGAGAATTTTTTTTAGCTACTTCGGGAAATTGAGACGTCGAATTTAATTGCCAATGATATTTTTATTATTTAATACCCCACTTTTTAAAAACTCTTTTTCATTTCATTTGTAAATAAATAATGACTTTTTATTTCGATATGAAATTGCGAGGACAAGAATAATCATTTTTTTCGACTTTCACGTGATATAAAAATCTTATCTCATTCTTAATTTAGAAGAATTTTCATGAAAATTAATCTCATTAAAAGATGCAGTAAAAAAAATTGAAAAAATAACACTTCGATCTATTTATTAAAAATGTTGATTTATCGATAAAACGAATAACAAATTTCTAAGAAATAAAATATCAAAATTTTGTCATTTTAACAACAAGTCCACGTTTTCATTAAAATAACTAAGATTCGAAAAAAAAATGTTATAATAAATTTTGTACAACAAAAAAAAATATATATATAAAAAGTTTTTATTTTTAAATTAGTTATGACACTGATAAAAAAAATTCTTAATATTTGACATAATTTCTACCAATGAAAAAAAATGTTATGCTGAACATCGTCGTTCTTTAGCTGACTCGAGTACATTAAATTGATGGGATACTTAAGTACATACAAATCGTTTATCAGTTGGCTCGAATAAAGTTGACCGCTGAAAGCATGACACTTATCCTTGGTAAGCCGGACAGTAGAGCAGCATTACAGTACGTATTTATACATATGGGTCATTCCACATCAAGTGGGTCCCCAAATTTATCATGATCGCAAAAAGTGTTCATAATTTTATCAAAAGTTATTTATAGTATCACAAATATCCATGAATTATTTCGGAATTTTCGCCCCTACAGTTTGCCCAAAATTAAATAAAAAATTTTGTTACGCCATTTTTTTCAATTCGTCGTATATTCAAAATTACCAATCGTACAAAAAATTTGTTCCCGTATAAAATTTAAGTTTTTTTTTATGTATTTTAAAAAAAAATCCATAGACGTTCGAAAAAAATTACTGCCATTTTTTGACAAAATAAAGTAATAATATTTTTTTTCGTTGAGACAGACCGTTCCGATTTTTCTCAAAATTTCGCAGAATTTCCATTATTGTGTTTGCTAATTACAGAAAAATTGGCGTGGCGGCAAATTTATAATCGCCGACTTGACATGGAATTACCTGTAGAGTATGTACGTGGAGAGAAAGAGGAAAGCAGCATTAAGTATGCGCGCTCAGAGGCGAACGGGCAATATGTTTGAGAGCCAATGGCTGGTGGTTGGTTGCGAGGGGGATGAAAGCGTCACCCTCTTTGCCTTTCGGGGGATTTCACTGAACGACTAGGATTTTGTGTTGCATCGACGATCGAGCGTTGTTTGCGGAATCCGCATTGCCGAGCTTGTCTATGTGGCAAGGAAAGGGGTGGAAGGGGCTTTCGAACAAGACCGAACAGCGTACACCGCGTGTGTAGTATGCATATGCTCCGCGAACTTTGATCCCCGCCAAGAGGAAAGCGAAGCTTCGTCGTAGTAGCTGACCCAACTGAACGCCCCTTCGACTCTGGCTCTCGAAAGTAATGCCGCGTGAAAATCACCTCTGACCCGTCACTCACATCTTTCTTCTCCTAAAGCCAACCACCAACTGTACAAACGATGTGGAGAGCTCTACTCTTCGGTATATTTCGAGCATAAAACTCTTTCCAACAAAATTCATTCCTTTCATCGAACTTCTCGCATTGCCAATCATTTCTGACAATTTCTTTAAGAGATTCATTCTCCCCTAAACTTTTACTAATTTATTTATTTATTGTTTTAGTGAACGGGACAAGCTGACAAAAATTTAGTGGCGATGGCCGAGCAGGCCGACAATACAAAGAATGCTTACAACATAAGGTAAACGCCCCGGTACCCAACCGTGTACCGGTCTCCAACCACTGACACAAATATTGACTAAAATTAAGAAATTTTGAATATGAAATAAATAAATAACTAGGCATCGTGACTCTAAGCACATCATACGCACACTCAAAAATAGAAAACATCGCCACACTCTGCAACAATAGAACACCTAACACAATACCAAAACACAAATTTCCCGTCGACACAACTATAGAAATCCTCTCAGAACTTCGACACTAATACCAAATCAACATATATCTTTATACACACTCTTATTTGTAATATACCTTACTGCGTGGAGACTCTATGTAAACGGTTAAAAAAAAAAAAAAAAAAAAAGATGTATACCAAATCATGTAAACACTCTCCCACACACGAGAAACAAGGGCTGAAGGACTCCGGTCGATGGCCCGTTTGGCGACAAAGATAATAAAATGGTAATGTTCCAACACAACACTCTGTATGTATACGTTTTGCCAAATAAAGTTCTTGTACTACTACTACTAAATAACTAGTGCTACCATTTTTGCTGCACCTAGTCAATTCGTGCCGTTCTTTGAGTACCAACAGGACATTTTCTTGAAGTTGCCATCTTGCGCTATGCAAAGTACCGCATAAGCTCGAACGATCTGTCGGTTCATTGCGATTATAAAATTTTTGACCGATGAAATAATATATACTTCGCCTCTTCGGTTTTTCAATTCTATTTGAATTGGTACGTATTGAAAAATGCGTGTTTATACATTGGTCGTATATGGAATATGAGAACACGATGTATTACGTACTGCGGTATGATTATATTTATAGGTTATGTTTCCGTGTTATTACAGATTTCAAATTGGAAGTACAAAGTTCTTCTTTCCTACGCTCGATGCGAGGTTTAAATATTTCCGTGTATAAGAAATACATCAACTGCTACGCTAAAACCGTTCTTGAGTTATTTCGTTTTTAAAAATGGCCTCGAAAAAGGGTCTAGTGACTTTGGTTCTGAAACAGTGACCTTTTCAACATCGGTCAGTGACCCGCCGAGTTTTTGAGTTGGCAACACTGCTCGAATAGTTGGGACTACCATTCGAATCGTCGGTATTGTCATTCGAATCGTCGGTATTACCATTCGAGTCGTTGGTATTACCATTTGAGTTGTAAGATAAATAGAATAATCGGTTGGTTGTGTCAACTCATTTCTTGGTTATGCCAACTAATCTTTTTTTTCCGTGCAGTTAAACATCCTGCATGTTAATATAGTTGGTACGGTTCCGTAAAAAAGACGAAAACGGACTACAAAAGAAATCAATAAATCCAGCAGCAGCATTACCAGACCTGAGCAATCTAGACAAAGGCTCATTAACGCCATAGTTAGTCCTATGACAACGAACGTAAAAGGGTAAGTGATTTCGCGCAGATCTCAGTGGGGCCGAAATAGTCACAAGCTCAAGTAGACTCGCACAGTCAACGCGGTTATGAATCATGTTATAGAGAAGCAACAAATCAGACCTGAGACGCCGTGACGAAAGCGAATTGAACTTGAGATCACTACGCGGATATTCGTGATAGGTTCTATCTAGAATGTGAAACTTGTAAAATAGGAAGCGAACAAATTTGCGCTGCACACGCTCAATAGCAATAGCAAGCGACGCGTAGAAATTTAAGGGAGATTTTTTTTTAGCAGATTATCCTTTTAAAAATTTCATTAAATTTGGCGTACAGATTCATTAGCATTTTATTTGGATTTGAAAAAAATGTACAAAATTTAATTTCGTTTTCAAGATTTTTTTTTTTGGTTTTGTCAATCATGCATTGCCAATCATTTCCGACAATTTCTTTAAGAGAAAAAAATTCATTCACCCCTAAACTTTTATCAATTTAAGGGAGGCTTTTTTTGGCAGATCATCCTTTTAAAAATTTAATTAAAATTTGCGTATAGATTCGTTGGTATTTTATTTGGATTTAAAAAAATTTACAAAGGTGAGTTTTGTTTCTGTGAATTTTTTTTTTCGTGTTTTATGATCAATCGTCTATAACTCAAGAATCGGTTTAGCTAACGAAATAGAATTTGACACACAAGTGAAGCAGCAGTTCCCCTTTGATTGTTGTAATTTTTGACGAATTGTATACAGAAATGTAGATTTTATATTTTTTCTTTAATTTTTCGAAAAAAGCACGTGGTCGCTCTAACTTACGTAGAATTTCGGCTACTTTGTTAAATAATTATTCATAAGTGTATATGCACTCAATGTTGTTTGTTATTAAATTTGGCTGAAATTGATAAAACGCTACCGATTTTATGAAATTTCGAATTTTTCGAAAAAGATACAATGTTGTATTAACTTTTACAAAATTTGATATAGCGTATCAAAATTTTCGATGAAAACAAAATAATATTCATTGATGTTAGATACATAATTTAGTCAAGATTATTCGAAGGGTTCGATTTTTATAGAAATTAGAATTTTTCTTTATTATTTCTCGATGACAAAAATTTAGTTAAACTTCAGTTTCGAAATGTATTTAAAACACGAATGCAAAGTGGAACCTCACAAATTAATAATTTACCTTATTTTTACGTAATCATAATTGTAGTATCTTTTTTTGCCACAGCATATATCGTCCAATAATGAATAAATAAACAAATGAATAACTTGTATAATTATTAAATCATAGAAGCCAAACCTATTATTATCATCGTCCATCGACCCTTTTCGAGTGTATATAAACGACGATTTGTTACGTTGATTGAGCGTGTTCCGTGACTCTCTTAAGTCTGAGCGAATAAAATGTAACAAAATCGGAGAGAGTCACCTCGTTAACGTCTCGGCGGTCGTTTACCAAATGAATATTCTCACTCGAGAGCCCGAGAGACGTTTGTGTTTCCGACGAGCGCATCTGACCGACCACGAATATTTCCGAGACATATCTGGTCTTTACGATTACGGGACTAATCTCGTTTTAATGACAGGGTCCGCTCGCTCAGACTCCACAAGCTCTCTGCGAATAATGAAGTGTCAAATCGGCTGCGGTGGGCGTGCGCCTCTTTCCCCTACAGCACATCTCTTCCCTTGCTATCCCCGCTTCGTTTACCGCACTCTCTGTGTCTATACCTTCGCCGAGAACTGTGGCTACGACACGCTGAGAGATCCCCGGGACCGTAAGCACCGAATGACCCTGCCGCGTTTATTTCGGCTTGTAATGTATTCCAACCGGCAGATTTTAATTAGCAGCCACGGAGGATCTTTTTTTTTCTTCGTTACCACGACTATCCAGCTCAAAACCTCAACCCCTACAATTATTATGGTGATCTTTCGACATTTATCTATTTACTATTTTTTACAAAAGTTATTTATAGTATCACGAATATTCATGAATTATTTCGGAATTTTCGCCCCTACGGTTTGGCAAAAATTAAATAACTATATTTGATATTCCATTTTTTACAATTCGTCGTATATTCCAAATTACCGATCGAAGAATTTCAGAGTTCGATGTCTTATTTTATCTGTCGAAAAGTGCATTCTGGATTGAATATAACGATTTTGGATGCAGTGAAAACTAGATTTACTGTAACCAATTGTTTAGTGAGTTTTTAATAGAGACAGATTTATTCAAACATTTAAAATCCTAGCTTTGTCATAAAGACCTGAAATAAAAATTCCTATATTCAATCCAGAATGCACTTTTCGACAAATATAATAAGACATAGAACACTAAAATTTGTTCACCAGTTTGGTCTGAGATCTATGACATGTGAAAAATTTTACTTTTTACCTCACACCATTTTGGTTGCACTGTATGTCTTTACAAAATTGCAGAATTATAATGCTCTTTATGTATTTCATAAGGTTTTAATGTAAGATTTTTTAAAAGAACTGTATTATTTACACAATTTTTTTTCTTATGACTTTTATTAGGTGACTGGGTCCCTTAACAGCACCGAGAGAAAAGTTTTTATTGACGCCAAAGAAATGGGTGGATTGATTTTTTTTTTCATTGATTTCAACGAAATATTTCTTTGATTTCAATGAGAACATTTCATTGCCTGTAAATATGAAGGTACTTAGTGAGAATACAATAAAGAAACAGTTTCATTGTTTTAAAGAGACGTTTTCATTGGTTCAAAGAAACGTTTTCATTGATCTCTCTCTCGCACCTAACCTCACTTTTTTGTTTTCCGGTTCTCCCGAACGAACGGCTTCGAGTTTCGAAGAGCCAGAAGCTTAGCCTATTTCTGCCGTACTTCCTTCCATACTCACAAAATTTGAGCTTTATCTGCCGTGTACTTCCGGAAAAAATCGGTTTCGAAATTTTGAGGTGGTAAGAAGAAGGTTTCATTGAATCAGAGACAACGTCTTTGAAATCAATGAAAAAGGTTTATTGGTTTACAGAAATGTTTATTCGAATCAATGTCATTACTTTTCATTGAGTTTGAGATCATTCAAAGAAAAGATAGTATTGAAATTCAAGTATTTCATTTCATTGGCAAAGATTTTTGCACGGAGAGAAATTCCTGTGTCGTGACAACATAAAACGGTGACAACAAAAATCGTTTTGTTAGGCTAACAAAAAGATTTGTCAGCATCGCAAAATTGATTAGTCAGTCGAACAAAAGATTTGCCAGCCTAACCTAACGATTTTTGTTGTCCTCGTTTTATGTTGTCACAACACAGAAATTTCTCTCCGTGCGTGAATCAATGGAACTTTTTCTCTCGGTGAGGATTTTATTTCTGGGTGTATTGCTTCAACAAAAGCACAGTGTTGCCAACTCAAAAACTCGGCGGGTCACTGACCGATGTTGAAAAGGTCACTGTTTCAGAACCAAAGTCACTAGACCCTTTTTCGAGGCCATTTTTAAAAACCAAATAACTCAAGAACGGTTTTAGCGTAGCAGTTGATGTATTTCTTATACACGGAAATATTTAAACCTCGCATCGAGCTAGCGTAGGAAAGAAGAACTTTGTACTTCCAATTTGGAATCTGTAATAACACGGAAACATAACCTATAAATATAATCATACCGCAGTACGTAATACATCGTGTTCTCATGTTCCATATACGACCAATGTATAAACACGCATTTTTCAATACGTACCAATCCAAATAGAATTGAAAAACCGAAGAGACGAAGTATATATTATTTCATCGGTCAAAAATTTTATAATCGCAATGAACCGACAGATCGTTGGAGCTTATGCGGTACTTTGCATAGCGCAAGATGGCAACTTCAAGAAAATGTCCTGTTGGTACTCAAAGAACGGCACGAATTGACTAGGTACAGCAAAAAAAAAAAACGTCGCGTCACTAGAAGTCACTGCATCGGGTTGAAAGTCACCAGTTTAGGAACCGGTCATAAACGAAAAAAATTGTCACCGTAGGAGGGTCTGAAGGTACTAAATCTGGTGACAAAGTCACTGAATTGGCAACGCTGCAAAACCAGCTGAATTAATAAAACTAGCAAAAAAAAAATAATGTTGCCACGATTGCATTGTGTGAAAGTTGGGAGGATAATGTTCAAGACGAGTGAGACTAGCGGGGGCAATTGGTTCGTCCTCGTCGTTGGCTCTCGCGCCCGAGAGAGTATTTCTCGCGAAATCTCAGTCGCCATTAATTCAAGTCCGGCCGACAGGTCACTCGAGTAGAACACCAGAGCCCCATTATAGATATTACAGGGCTTGTGCACGGAGTTGTTGCGCGCGCGCGCGGTGCAGCCTCCTGTGCCTCCTAAGTTATTGCCCATATCGAATAATTATTATTGTTGTTTGCTTTGAGGATCTCGCGGGTCGCCGGCCCCGCGTGTATATACACCCGCTGCAATTTATTTCTAAATTTATTACCGATGACCGATAGTCCTGTGCGCAGCGTTCGCTCTCTCGCCAAGCGAGTTCTACCCGCAGTCTCAGCGCGCTGCTCTGCGCAGTCGAAAGGGTTGCAGAGTGTGCGAGACCGCGTGAAAAGGAATATCGCGTGGCCCGAACGAACGCGAGTCAGCGAGCCACGCGGAGACTCGAAGAATATTGATATCAAATAGAGATCGAATTGCCGCTGCACTCGCCAATATATATATATATATATATATGTATATATATATACTGTTGAGTGCACTCAACTATATCGCGAGCTTTTATAATATTCTACGTGCGAAAGGGTGTGCACGTGCATTCATCATCCCCGATGTAGCAACCCTTTTTTTTTTTTTTTTTTTTCATTGTAAATAAGAGGAGTCTGTAAAGGAGCCTTGTAAATCGAATAAATCGAGAAACTCAACCGATGCAATGCAAACTGATGGTATAAGTCAAAATTGATCGAGTTGCTGTGGAAATATAATAACAGTGGTTGGTTGCCGAAATGTATTGTTCATTTTGTGGCTTCGAGACTACTTCATTTTTAGTTTTTTTTTTTTTACTCATATGACCTCGTTATTCCTATGTATACTTCATCAGTCACATGCAGATTGTTTACGTTAATATAAAGTGTAAATTATTTAGGCAAATGTTATTATGAGAACGACAGTGAAGGACAAAATTCGAGATTTTGAAGAAATAAAATTTAGGTTGGATTTTCCGACCGGAAGTCGGATCTGTGAATTCTGGAATTAGGAACAGAGAAAAGTCACTTTTTTTAAAATCATGGTAAAAAGACTTGTAACCGGTATTTTCTGGGGTAGAATATGCGACTTGAGAACGATAGTGAAGACCAAAATTCGAGATTTTGAAGAAATAAAATTTAGGTTGGATTTTCCGACCGGAAGTCGGATCTGTAAATTCTGGAATTAAGAACAGACAAAAGTTACTTTTTTTTTTTAAATCATGGTAAAAAGGCTTGTCACCGGTATTTTCTGGGGTAGAATATGCGACTTGAGAACGATAGTGAAGATCAAAATTCGATATCTTGAAGTAAAAAAATTTAGGTTGGATTTTCGGACCGAAAGTCGGATCTATAAATTCTGGAATTAGAAACGAACATAAGTCACTTTTTTTAAAAATCATGGTAAAAAGACTTGTAACCGGTATTTTCTGGGATAGAATATGTGACTTGAGAACGATAGTGAAGACCAAAATTCGATATTTTGAAGAAAGGAAAATTGAAGCTGAATTTTCCGAGCGGAAGTCGGATCTGTGAATTCTGGAATTAGAAACGAAAAAATGTCACTTTTTTTTAAATCATGGTAAAAAGGCTTGTAACCGGTATTTTCTGAGGTAGAATATGCGACTTGAGAACGATAGTGAAGACCAAAATTCGATATCTTGAAAAAAAAATTTAGGTTGGATTTTCGGACCGAAAGTCGGATCTGTAAATTCTGGAATCAGAAACGAACAAAAGTCACTTTTTTTAAAATCTTGGTAAAAAGGCTTGTAACCGGTATTTTCTGGGGTAGAATATGCGACTTGAGAACGATACTGAAGATCAAAATTCGATATCTTGAAAAAAAAATTTAGGTTGGATTTTCGGACCGAAAGTCGGATCTGTAAATTCTGGAATCAGAAACGAACAAAAGTCACTTTTTTTTAAATCTTGGTAAAAAGACTTGGAACCGGTATTTTCTGAGGTAGAATATGCGACTTGAGAACGATAGTGCAGATCAAAATTCGATATCTTGAAAAAAAAATTTAGGTTCGATTTTCCGACCGGAATTCGGATCTGTGAATTCTGAGATCAGAAACGAAAAAATGTCACTTTTTTTAAAATCATGGTAAAAAGGCTTGTAACCGGTATTTTCTGGGGTAGAATATGCGGATTGAAGACGATAATGAAGACCAAAATTCGATATTTTGAAGAAAAAAAAATTAGGTTGGATTTTCGGACCGAAAGTCGGATCTGTTAATTCTGGAATGAAGAGCAGACAAAAGTCACTTTTTTTAAAATCATGGTAATAAGGCTTCTAAACGGTATTTTCTGGGGTAGAATATGCGACTTGAGAACGATAGTGCAGATCAAAATTCGATATCTTGAAAAAAAAATTTAGGTTGGATTTTCGGACCGGAAGTCGGATCTGTGAATTCTGGAATTAGGAACGAACAAAAGTCACTTTTTTTTAAATCATGGTAAAAAGGCTTGTAACCGGTATTTTCTGGGGTAGAATATGCGACTTGAGAACGATAGTGAAGACCAAAATTCGATATTTTAAAGAAAAAAAATTTGGTCGGATTTTCGAACCGGAAGTCGGATCTGTGAATTCTGGAATTAAGAACAGACAAAAGTCACTTTTTTTTAAATTATGGTAAAAAGGCTTCTAAACAGTATTTTCTGGGGTAGAATATGCGACTTGAGAACGATAGTGAAGGTCAAAACTTAAAATGAAAAAAAAAAAATGATTTCCGTATAATGCTCAATATATTGTTAAAAGTGGTGCGCATAAAATGCAGTTAATACACAGAGAATTAACTACAAAGAGGTTAGCATGAAATTTGAGCAGTTATTAGTAACGTGTTGATGCCCAGGCAGGTATAGGCCGGTGCACGCATGCATATATCAGTCGAGTCAATCGTCGATCTCAGCAGGCGCACATGCCGGTTCTCTTTCCAAAGCAGAGGAGCAGGTACCTACATATTTACCTATAACGCACCCCGAAAACCCAGAGTTCTCACGCAGTTGGCGTGCAACGCTAGAAAGAGAGAGACAAAGAGAAAGAGAACAAAAAAAAAACGAAAAAAGTGAGACTGGGCAATCGAGTAGCCCCCTCGAAAATAATAAAAATCGAAAGGGTTGTTCGGTCCGCGGGAGATCTCGTGGCTTCGAGATCGCAGTGCCGCTATCTCCGCAGAAACGAAACAACCTTAAATACAGGTCACGGCTCCGGGCGTGTGCATTCGCGTACAGTTTTTTGCACGATATATCCGCAGCCCGTGCGCGCGGTGCTCATGCCAGTGCAAGAGTCATCGTTAGAAGATTCCATGGGCGTTGCTTGCCAACTCTCAGCTCGCGTATCTCTCCCTCTCCGATTCCTCGCTCTTGCCCATATTTTTTTCATTTGTATTCACGAAGAACGTCCGCGCTACGCGTGTGCTTGATAAATGATTTTTTTTCGTATTGTTATATTAATTTTTTGCTTCCTCATAGACGAAGCTTTGTTTTCGTAAAAAAAACTTTTTTCGAGATTTTGATGTCAGGACACTCAGAATGGTCCAAAATGTCGAGAAAAGTGGTTTAGAAAAAATTTTCGGATGTATGTACGTGTGTATGTGTGTGTGGCACGCTTGCAAAATTCAAACCGCTGTATCTCGAAAACGGCTTTAACAATCAAGCTGAAATTTGGTACGCTGGTAGAGGAGCAACGCTCCTTCCTATATATACATTTTCGAAAAAATTGAAAAAATAAATCAGATTTTATAAGCCTTTCAATTTTTCGAAAAATGTTTGTATGTTCTCTGGCTTCCGCAATTTTTCAGCTAATGAGCTAAATAGTTCTGGGCAAATAGAGAAATGAAAAATGAAGGTCGGTATTGAATTTGAGCGAAATCCGTAAAGCGGTGTAGATTTTATAAAATTTTGAATTTTCGAAAAAATTTTGTTTTCATTCTTATTCAAGTTAAGTTCGATCAAACCTGCTAAAATCTTTTGCAAGGTAAAATTAACATCCATTTGTAGTAGATATCGAATTTGGTGAAGATTGGTAAAGTGGTTCAGATTTTATAAGACATTGAATTTTTCAAAAAATCTCTGTATGTTCTCTAGCTGCCACAATTTTTTAGATAATGAGCTAAATAGTTTTGGACAAATAGAGAAATGAAAAATGAAGGTCGGTATTGAATTTGAGCAAAATCCGTAAAACGGGTTAGAGTTTATAAAATTTTGAATTTTCGAAAAAATTTTGTTTTCGTTATTATTCAAGTTTAGTTCGATCAAACCTGCTCAAATCTTTTGCAAGGTAAAATTAACATCCATTTGTAGTAGATATCGAATTTGGTGAAGATTGGTAAAGTCGTTCAGATTTTATAAGACATTGAATTTTTCAAAAAATCTCTGTATGTTCTTTAGCTGTCACAATTTTTCAGCTAATGAGTTAAATAGTTCTGGACAAATAGAGAAATGAAAAATGAAGGTCGGTATTGAATTTGAGCGAAATCCGTAAAGCGGTTAAGATTTTATAAAATTTTGAATTTTCGAAAAAATTTTGTTTTCGTTCTTATTCAAGTTAAGTTCGATCGAACCTGCTCAAATCTTTTGCAAGGTAAAATTAACATCCATTTGTAGTAGATATCGAATTTGGTGAAGATTGGTAAAGTGGTTCAGATTTTATAAGACATTGAATTTTTCAAAAAATCTCTGTATGTTCTCTAGCTTCCGCAATTTTTCAGCTAATGAGCTAAATAGTTCTGGACAAATAGAGAAATGAAAAATGAAGGTCGGTATTGAATTTGAGCGAAATCCGTAAAGCGGTGTAGATTTTATAAAATTTTGAATTTTCGAAAAAATTTTGTTTTCGTTCTTATTCAAGTTAAGTTCGATCAAACCTGCTCAAATCTTTTGCAAGGTAAAATTAATATCCAGTTGTAGTCGATATCGAATTTGGTGAAGATTGGTAAAGTCGTTCAGATTTTATAAGACATTGAATTTTTCAAAAAATCTCTGTATGTTCTCTAGCTGCCACAATTTTTTAGATAATGAGCTTAAACAGTTTTTGCCGAATAAAGCAATGAAAAATGACGATCGGTATTGAATTTAAGCAAAATACATAAAGCAGTTTAGATTTTATAGAATTTTGAATTTATGAAAATTTTTGATTTCGTACTTCTTTAATTTGTATTTAAAATAAGGATGCAAAGTAGAACTTTGCACATTGCTTCGTAAATAATTTTCATCTTTTGCAAAGCTTCCTCTATGAGGAAGCCAAAAAATAAATAAAGAAACTTCCTCATAGAGGCGGCGTTACAAAAGATTAAAATTAATAAGGAAGCAATGTGCAACGTTCTACTTTGCATCCTTTTTATTATAAATTCTCGACTTTGCATCGCCGTGTTTTATAGTGAAAAAGTGTAAGAATTTCCAACCCACCTAATTACTTGAATGATTCGAGGTTGAATTTAGGTTAATTTATTTATATTCAAACCATATCTAACCGTTTGTTGGTGAATTATTCTAATAAACCTACTTTTTTGGGTAGATTCGAAGTTGGTTTAAAAAAAATCAACGACAAATCGACCTTTGATATTTATTTCACGATAGTCGTGAAATGATTGGAAAACGCAACTATAAATCCACCATTGACATTACATAACAGATGAAAATTGGTTTGGTTTGCAGAAAAATCTAAAATAGCGAATTTCAGAACAATGTACGTTTGAATCTAGAATGGCCATTATTATGAAATTTGTTATTTTGGCCCCCATTTTATAAATCAACAATTTATATTCATTTTATGATAATTGGAAAAAGGTTAGATTAAAAAAATGAAACTATAAGTCAACTTTCATAGCATTATGTATAATAGTTAAATCATGGTTTGGGAGTTGAAATTCCAATTGGTAAATTGATCTTGAATGGTTGTCGTAAGATTTATATAATGCACCAAATAACCGGTGGTTTAGGTTGGGCAAGTTCGCGAGGATAGAGGAAGAAATAGAATTCTCTTTTCTCTTATAGCTTCAATCGTAGCCTTGGTGAAATCCACCAAACTCCGTAAACTTAAAATCTCAGGTTCAATTTCATCGGTACCATGACATCAGCCTTGCACCTCTTCGTAGATTGTTCGTACCAGCAGCTTCTGGCACATGGATCTATAATAATCTATATTAAGCCCAGATGAGCGTCAAGATTTCTCACGCCTCTATCGATAACCGCACGATCCATCGATCACTTTGCTTCAAAGGCAATCATCAAATCGCGTGTTATTTCCGTTCCATTTCTCCGCTTCATACCAATTCCGTCGTCAGTCGGTTCGATATATATGATCCGAATATATAATAGTAGAAAAATGTGTTAGACATATCTAATTCGAGTCTATCACATATACACTTTTTATTATTTCATTCAATCGTTTATTTCAGAATTTTTTACAATGGAAGGAACTCAAAAAATCCAGAGTTTGTGTGATGACATTTGGTACTATAATTTCATGATTAAATAAAGTAGGTTTAAATTAATGAGAATACCCCGCACGGAAAAATATATATCGATTTAAGTATCCAAATATATATATAGGTCATAGAATATATACATTATGTACACTTTTTACATATGTATATATTATGTATACATATTTAATATATTGGACTTATGTATACGATCTACGAAAACTATCAATATATATGATATACATAATATATATATATATATGCATATGTATACATGTGTACAATATGATCCGACTGCATATTTTATATATTGACTCGAAACTTTTTCGAAAGATTTGCAATATTGTGTAATAGTGGAAGTATAAGCAGAATGTAAGATTATATACAAAGGATCCAGGAGCTTGTTTAGTGTTAATAATCATCAATTTTCAACTATGGTATAAAAGAATTTTATTTCCCAATATACGAAGTAAATGGTTATTGATATGTCAATAGTTCGAAATGATTGGAAAGCGCCCAGGCAATCGTTATGTCAAATCTGTTATTCCGTACAATTATTACTTTTTCTCTTACTTCTGACGCATGTATTGTAGCGAAATCTTAGATCAACGGTTCGATCTACGGTTCAAAGCCGTAATGTACTGCAATTTACGGCCAGACGGACGAATGCCAAACTATTTTTTTCATAATATTTTCCAGTCGTATAACAATGCAACGACGCATTAACATCAAACACTAAAGATCGATTTTGCATAATAATAATTCCAAATTTTTATTAACAAATTGATGAATAAAAAAATTGTTGAACAAATCACCCGACAACATAACTTTTTTTTCGAATGAAAATGATTTGTCAATTTTTCCGAATACATATGATGTTTTGTTGTATAGATTTTTTTTGATTTCTAAAAATGCGCGAAAAATAACGAATTTTCATTTTTGTTAAAAAAAATGTTAGGTTGTCGGGTGATTTGTTCAACAATTTTAATGCTTGAGAAATGTATGCGAAACTTCGTTAAGGATGTATTGCGAGACTGTACCCCTATAATACATCCTTAACGAAGTTTCGAATATATTTCTCAACCATTAAATTTATTCTTTCGCTCGCAGATTTCACACACCACACCTTTAGTACGTTTCATAGGTGTATATAAATATGAAATTGAATGGATGCCACAAAAAAAGTATATATGTTATATACATGATATATATGTGGCATGTATATTATGTATATATTCAATATATTGCAGATACATAAAATATCTATACAAAACATATAACATATATATTTTTTATATACAAAAAGCGGCAATAACGATACATACATACATATAACTAAAATACATATTTTATACATCACATTTTATATAAGAAATATATTTAGTAGATATATTTTCGATGTATAAATTATTACACATCAATATTTTTATATTTAAAAATTATAAATACGAATTTCAAAAAATTTTTAACTTTATAAGGCAGTGGTAAAAAAAAATTCTACAGACTTTTGATTCGACAGAAGAGTTCTGATTAAGTTAAGGAAAATTAATCTACAAAAGCAGCCGGTCATCAAATAAAAATTTCATTTTATTTAATTTATATTAAATTCACGAAAATGAAATTTTGTTCAGATTTTCAAGGTCTAAGACAGTAACAAACAATTTTTTTCAGGCCGTAGTTAACGCGTACGATATTTTTCTTTTTATCAAGAGTCACATGATACTCGATGACCATTTAAATATTGAAAAAAGTCTTTTTCGAACCACCCTAATATAATAATAACATACATAGAAGTATATGGGGTGGTTCAAAAATGTACTTTTACATAGAAGTGTATATATATATATATATATACACCTCCTCGACTCGGCCGCGAGTTTCGTTCGGTAGTAAAACGATAATCTCCGTACTTTGTTCCCATCGCCACGTCTCCGCGTAACATATCTCTATAGCACTTGGGGTCCCGATGTTTTCTCTTGTTGTTCGCTTCTCCATGTGGCGAAATTAGAAGAGTGGCCGACATAAAACCCGGTTTGGAAGTTGGTAGACACCGCGCATACTGTACCCGAACGAAAGAAAGAAACAAACGCAGTAAAAAACGTCAAAACAAAGTGAAGCCTATTGTAATAGGTTATACTCTTCTTTCGTCGTGACTGTATATTTATATGATCCAACGTGAGAGAGACAGAAATACACATAGATGCATATCTACACACAACAACGAGTATTGACGTTGTATCGTCTGAGAGGAAAGCAATCGGGCAGCTGCAATACTGCAGAAACCATGATAATACAGTGTAACCAAGACTAACACGAACGGTCGGTTATATGACGCGAGCGCTGCGAGCGCGGGGAGAAGCAGCAAACTTCGCTGCGTATAGGGCACAAAAGATGACGAGCGAGCGCTGCGAACGAGATGTTGTCCGTCTCCGTCGGTGGGAGCGCATCGAGCGGAGCCGCTGCGAAGACGACCCGCCACTCACAGGGCCGTAAAAAGGGCTCGGGAATGTCACTGAATGATGGACCGCGGGACCGGCCCCCGGTAAGTAATTCTTCGGCAATTACATAATTACTCGTGGTTAGGCGGGTGAGCCTGTGTTGCAAAGGAAGAGAGAAGCGGGCTGCTGGCTGTGTGAGCTCGAGACCCCGACGCTCCCTGCGCACCGGTACAGTCGTTACGATATTTACTACTACGTAATGGTTGCCCCTGCCAGCGGCTACGAAGCGGCCCAGCGGCACATAGCGCCCAGACCCCGAACAAGGAAACCCCCTCACGAGCACGATGCACAACGTGTAACGCTCGCAGCTCTGGCGTCCTCCAACTCGCGATACTTGCCAAGGTCGCACTGCCAGGTGAATCTGGCAAACTATGTACCGTCTACAGTGTGTGTGTGTGTGTGTGTAGTTTTTCTTGACGTTCTGACAACTTTACTCGGTTGCTGAACATTCCATTCTAACTTTGGAACCTGTATTTTCTTTGTTATGGGCTGGCTATCATGGCAAAGTTTGAGACGACATAAAAAATGTGATTTTAGTTCTTCGTAGGGATATATTTGGTTTTAGGAAAATATTTTTTTTTCGAGGTTTGTTAGTACAGGGAAAATTGTATGAAATTATGATAAATGCCATGTTGATTGCTGGTCAGTATTTATTTGGTGTACATTTTATATAAAATTTCTTTTATATATTATATATATTTAGCTAGGAGTTATTGTGGCTTGCGCGTTCGCATTGCCTTTTTTAATTGGTCTCACAGAGGACTTAGAAAATATATCCCATAAGAGATTTAGAAAAATCGGACCTTGGGATCCCATAAGGGACTTAGAAAAATCGGACGTTGGGATCCCATAAGGGACTTAGAAACATCGGACCTTGGGATCCCATAAGGGACTTAGAAAAATTGGACCTTGGAGCCTCATAAGGGACTTAAAAAAATCAGGGCTTTGGATTTTTCGGGAAAATATTCGGGGCCCTTGGAGAACTTGGAAAAATCCGAGCTTCGGGGGCCCTTGGTGGACTTAGAAAATTTCGGGCTTCGGGTGCCCTTGAGGAACGTAGAAAAATCTGGGCTCTGAGGGTCCTCGGGGGACTTGGAAAAATCCGAGCTTCGGGGGCACTTGGTGGACTTAGAAAATTTCGGGTTTCGGGTGCCCTTGAGGAACTTAGAAAAATCTGGGCTCTGAGGGCCCTCGGGGGACTTCAAAAGATCCGACCTTCGGGGGCCCTTGGGGGGCTCCAAAAATTCGGACCAGGTAGACCATACATGGGGGAGGGGAGACATGACATGGTATACCCTATATATGGCCCAATTCTTGACATGGTGGCGAGATCTTTTTATAATATAGAGAGATATTTATAATAAGATCCATAACATCAAGTGAAATGGTAGTTCCTTATATTAGATTTTTTTTTCTACATCAACCTTTAACTACTAATTATCGCGTCAATGAGTATCTTGACCATGAAAAAGATCTCGTCCGAGACGAAGGGTCACAGCCATCGAACGCAGGTGTCGACAGATTTTTCGGTCGGGGGTCAAAGTCCCCGATGCTGAAGAGAATGAGCATCGAGTTCGAAATTGAATCTGAGAGAGAAGCGAATACATTCATCAGTGAGGCGAATCGTTGCGTGTCCGGCGTTGTACGTGTCGCCACTAGCCGCAAGACCAAAAATTACTTCTGGTCTTCCTCCCTGAAACCAATGACCGAACACAATAGCCGAAAACTTGTCACGTCCTGTGTAAGCGCGAGGGACAATCGTGTCGCCACAGTCGTATAACCAGATGGTCAATTCGTGAAGAATCGCGTGCTACGTCGATCTATCCACCTGACGTACGTCGTCGGCCGGAAAACACTGCGGTCTAACGATTCGTTGGCAATCGATTGATCCCAGATTTCGTTGAATCACGACCGGAATATGGTCACGAGGCACATGCGCTACTGTATAATTACTGTACATTGTGTATAGAGAATACAGAGTCGTAAAAACACGCATGTACACCATTTTTTAAGCCTTAACCCTACACGGGTAGACCGGGGTAGTTCGATACCCCGACATGACCATTAATCATTTTAACCCTGTTGAAAAGGTCTGATAGAAACCCATAGAAGTTGACAAAAATCGCATAGATCCTGATAGAATATTTTATCAGTATCTATCCGGTTTTTGTCAACTTCTATCGGTTTATATCAGACCTTTTCGACAGGGAACTTTTCTGTTATAAAGTACAGAAACTTTTTTATATACTAGGATTTTATTGTGGCTCGCGCGCTGCGTGCGCTCGCAATCCCCCCCCCCCCCCCCCCAAAGGTGCGCCCCACTCTTGGGGCACCTATGTTTTAGGAAAAGGACTTAGAAAAATACGGGCTTGGGGTCTCACCGACCCCCCTGAAATCGAGGGACTTAGAATAATTCGGGCTCGGGGCTTGGCGGAAGGGGATGGGGCGAGCCCCAAGCCTTTAGCCCCACCCCCTTCCGCCAGGCCCCGAGCCCGAATTATTCTAAGTCCCTCGATTCTTGACACGGCGGCGGCGGCGAGATCTTTTTATAATATAGAAGAGATAATTTCTAGATAATTTTAATCATTTTTCATTAGGTGATCCAACGATGACTTTTTTTCTATAATTACAAGCTTATCTATATTTTTATGCCAATTTAAGTTTGTACATTTATTTCTCTCAACGATATTTGCCCAAATAGGAAAGATGCATAGTTTTTTGGCGACGTTTGGTCCAGTTTTGGCCGCCAAATTTGAAAGGATAATATTATAAATATTTTTCATTCTAGAATAAATCGAGTGTATAATCTTTTAAATTTGTATGAATACTGTCGAGCTATCGACATTTGAATACGGGTAAATAACGATTTGGAATATATTATTGTGAAAATGGCCACAACTGACACAATGGCCACAAATGTGGTGCATCTACCCTATAGAAAAAATAAAAATTATTTTTTTTTTAGGTTATCGGCATGACGAGGTCGTGCGCGTAATTGGTAGCGGCAAATCATCTGGAGCGCCATACGATATCCGCGGCGCCTCACCTGGACGCGATCTCCTCCGTTAGATCCACCGATCCGATAAATCGACGAAGCGCCCTCTAGCCTGCTCGGCCATTTGGGTGTAATCCCACCGTACCGGTGTCTAATTCACCGAAGCCTCGACGATATAGTCTCCGCAAAATACTATACACTCTGTAAAAACCATAACGACATGTGCGCGACGCCTAAATTGCCGTAAGATTTTAATCTCTTCACCAGAGAGATACGAGAGAGCGATATTCACGCTTCTCAACTTCGAAGCCCGCTGATCTCGAAGACCGACCTGTTATTATTATATGCTTCAACTATCGTTCTGTATATTCACGATACGCGCACGTTATACAGATCACAATTGTATTCCGACGCTCGACTAAATTAATTACCGGACAATTGCCATCGAGATCCGAAGACAATAAGTCCGGCAGGTGCAATCCATCTATGATGCTCGTGAGTCTGCAGTTTTCATCCCGCAGAGGTCGCCACCCATAGCATTTAGCATTGTATTATTTGCCGATGATATGATAATTTTCTAGGGTTATAATAACATCAGCAACAAGAGTGGACGAGGCCAACGCGAACCACCGCACGAGCTAGTGATGCGAGATTCTGATTCTATTATTCGCGAATCGATTATTTTTCCACGATTCTTTTGATAATCAATTCTCAAAGATTTTTGCATTAAATATATACAGCAAGACAGCGAGATCGCGGTGAAACTAGACAGGGCACGAGGAATTGGCCAATCGGGTAGGCTAGGCGAGAACCGCAGCCAATTAGATGTCGTCTAATTAATTGTGCCTCTTTATTTTTATTTTTGTTTTATGATTATTCAGTACATGGAGACTACAGTAAAGGAGGCCGAATATAGTACTTTGGATGTGGTCACGAAATGGTGACTAAGGTTAGCTTCGGATATGCAACTCACGGTGGCGCTGTAGTCACACGTGGACTCAGGAGTGACAGAGCAGAGATAACCTTTTAGCGGGAATTTTGAAAATAAAATTTTTTGTGCTTACAAACTATCTTTTATTTTGTCATATATGTATTGTCGGCAATAAACAGATCATAATAATATATTTTCATGTCTTAATGGGCATTTTTGTTTTTCAAACTGTTCGTAGCGCTATATTCACTCTGTCACAAATTGCCAACTTCACTTGGGTACGCGTGTGCCTGGAGCGACGCTTGTGGCGAATTTTTGAAGCTTAAAATAATCACGATTCCCGAACCAAAATTTCGGCACTTTTCCGTTTGCGTTCGGCCTCCTTTGCTCTAGTCTCCATGATTCAGTGCTTGAGATGAAAACGAGATTTTTAATCGATACTTTTACAATCGATTGATTTTATTCCGATTAATCGAAACGATAATTCTTTTTTGAAAAATTTAGTCGATTATGAGAATCGATATTTTTTCATGTATCGTCGCATCACTAGCTTCGGGTATGCAACTCATGGTGGCACTGTAGTCACACGTGGATTCAGGAGTGACACAGACAGAGATAATCTTTTAGCGGGAATTGTGAAAATAAAATTTTCTGTGCTTACAAACTAATTTTTAATTTGTCATATATGTATTGTCGGCAATAAACAGATCATAATAATATATTTTCATAACTTAATGGGTATTTTGTTTTTTCAAACCGTTCGTCGTGCTATTCACGCTGTCACAAATTGCCAACTTCACTTGGGTACGCGTGTGCCTGGAGCGACGCTTGTGGCGAATTTTTGAAGCTTATAATCACGATTCCCGAACCAAATTTTCGGCCCTTTTCCGTTTGCGTTCAGCCTCCTTTACTCTAGTCTCCATGATTCAGTACTTGAGATGAAAACCAGATTTTTAATCGATACTTTTACAATCGATTGATTTTATTCCGATTAATCGAATCGATAATTCTTTTTTGAAAAATTTAGTCGATTATGAGAATCGATATTTTTTCATGTATCGTCGCATCACTAGTACGAGCCACGCAAAATGCATATAGCAAGGTGAGGTCTCGCGGTGGATCGCGAGAATCGTTCGGACAGCGACCAGTCTGCGATGGTGGAGCTGCTTGGAGCGGCAGGGGGTGAAGGGGGAGGCGATGGGCGGCCGACGCTAACCGGAGACCGCCTTCTCTCGTTCTCGATGCTCTCCTCATCCTCGTTCTCCCACGCTACACCTGTCGTTCGCTCGGAAGAAGAAGCCCTCGGAGTTGAATTGACCGAGTCGAGTGTGTAAAGCCAATAAGCGAGATCCCTCTCGCTTTCTCTCTCCCTCTCTTTCTCTTAACTCTAAGCGCCAATCGCCTCGTGTATTCTTTGGTGCTCATCGTAATATATCGAGTACAAATAGTGGTTAAAACTGGTGTTAACATTACAGCACTACTTCTGCCATTAACATGTAGTTCGGTAGACTTTGCTAACGAGTCTTGCTACATAAGCGCTGCATTGTCTATAGAATTAACATAGATGGGAAACACCGATTAGCTTGTAAAGTTAAATTGTATAGTCTGATTGATTTAATAATTTTTATGTAGTAATAATAAATTGTAATGGTTACAAGAAGCTAAATCATCTATAAAAATAGTAGACATGTAAGCCTCGGTTTAGTTTATAAAATTGTGTGTAGTGTGATTGATAATCATTATTGTTATTTAATAATAGTAAACCGTAGAGTTTATACGATAATGTTGGACTTTTTGAATAATTATTACTAATGCATTTTCGATTATAAATTGACGGAAAACTTTGGGATGTTTATTTTTTTTTTAAATGGTTTACGCACGTGCCTCCATTTTTGTCAATAATTTCGATGCGACTTTGACAAACTTCTTTTTTTTTAGAAATAATTTTAAAATTTGCAAATTATGAAGTAGGAACCTTCAGTATTTCACCGCAGATAATATCCATTCCATCAGTTCTTTGCTGTTGTTATCGTCGGCCATGTCGGTGGGCGGAGAACTTTGCCCGTACTAATTGTGTTCATCGGTTATTTGGACTTCAGGCAATACGAAGTTTTGTTATTACCAATTTTTGTCGATAGTTTTTAAACAAAAAAAAGCGATTAATTTAATCGTTGGGGGGTAAAAAAAATATAAATAGCAATAATATTTGTCTGACTTGTCACCTTTAAAAAATGTGTTACAATTTACTTTCTACATTAATAAAATTTTTGATGAAACAGCTTAAATTGAAATTCGAAATAAAAAAAGTAGTTTTACATAATTTTGATATGCTATTGGAAAATCTTATTTACCTTTTATTTACATTGCACTTTTTTTTCTCCCTCACAGAGGAAGCTT
Source organism: Ephialtes manifestator (assembly GCA_963970395.1). Lineage (NCBI taxonomy): Eukaryota > Metazoa > Arthropoda > Insecta > Hymenoptera > Ichneumonidae > Ephialtes > Ephialtes manifestator. The sequence continues at coordinate 24,531,405 of OZ019982.1, read as the reverse complement.
TGATTTCGTGAAAAAAAAAATTTTCGCGATTTTCATGTCAGGACAGTCAGAATGGTCCAAAACGTCCAGAAAAGTGATCTAGAAAAAATGTCCGTATGTATGTATGCTATTCCGAAAATTCGAATGCCGATAACTCAAGAACAATTTTGTATATCGAGCTCAAATTTGGTACACAAATGTAACAGCAGGCTCTCTTCAACTGCAGCGATTTTCGACAAAATGTGTGTGAAAATTTCAATTTTATGCCGTTTTGAATTTTTTGAAAAAAGGAGGTGCGCGCTTTCGTAAAATTTAGTCTATTTTGGTAAATAGTTGGTTATAAGAGCAGTTGCACTCAATGTTGTTTGGTATTGAATTTGGCTTGAATCGGTAAAGTGGTTCAGATTTTATGGAATTTTGAATTTTTCAAAAAATTGGCATTATCGCTCTATTGTAACTTTTGCAAAATTTGAGAAACCGAGCTCAAAATTTGTATATAAATGAAACAATATTCAGCCATTATATATGTATAATTTAGTGACGAACGGTATGAAATTTTTGATTTTACGGAATGTTGAATTATTTTTAAAAATATACGTTATCACATTTACTTTCGGAAACGTTCTAATAATAACGAAATAACGGAATAACGAAATAGAAAAAGCGAATTCACAACATGTTTATTTATCTAATTAAAACAAGGATGCAAAGTAGAACCTTGCACATTGCTTCCTCATTATTTTTCGCTTTTTACAAAGCTTCCTCTATGAGGAAGCCAAAATTGAATAACACACTTCCTCATACCCGGAAAGAAAAAAAGTAGTTCTGGTTACCAATTCCAGCATATGCTGTGCCGCGTGTTAGTTACTGAAACTAAATCGGAATCGTAGTCTCAACTTTTTTCGATTGGTAGCAAAAATAGTACGTATAACCAACAACTTGGTTCCTGCAACAATCACGGCTGCTATCCAATCCAAATGATTCGTTACGCCAACCGACCGATGAGTTGAGGTTATGATCAGTGTTGCCAATTCAAAAACTCGGCCCGTCACTCACCTAAAAAGTAGATTCGGTGAAAAAATTAAAAAAATTCCGCTATCTTCAGGGTATATTTTGATTTTTATTTAAAAAAAAAACTTTCGACTATCAAACATTGATATTAGACTATCAATCAATATCTAAGGATTATCAAATGATATAAAAAAGAAAAAGTTAAAAAAGTTAAAGTTGGTCAGCCAACTTCATGGAGCTTCACCGACGTTGAAAAGATCACTGTTTCAGAACCAAAGTCACTAGACCCTTTTTCGAGGCCATTTTTAAAAACGAAATAACACAAGCACGGTTTTAGCATAGCAATTAATGGATTTCTTATACACGGAAATACTTAAACCTCGCATCGATCAAGCGTAATAAAGAAGAACTTTGTACTTACAATTTGGAATCTGTAATAACACGGAAACATAACCTATAAATATAATCATACCGCAGTACGTAATACATCGTGTTCTCATGTTCCATATACAACCAATGTATAAACACATATTTTTCAATACGTACCAATTCAAATAGAATCGAAAAACCGAAAAGTCGAAGTATATATTATTTCATCGGGCAAAAATTTTATAATCGCAATGAACCGACAGATTGTTCGAGCTTATGCGGTACTTTGCGTAGCGCAAGATGGCGACTTCACGAAAATGTCCTGTTGATACTCAAAGAACGGCAAGAATTGACTAGGTACAGCAAAAAAAACGTCGCGTCACTAGAAGTCACTGCATCGGGTTGAAAGTCACCAGTTTAGTTACCGATCATAAACGAAAAAAATTGTCACCGTAGCGGGGCCTGAAGGTACTAAATTTGGTGACAAAGTCACTGAATTGACAACGTTGGTTATGATCTCAGCTGATCATTGTTACTATCGATACTCTACCAACGTGGTTATAGTTTCTTCAACCGACCGAGTAGTTGGCGCTACGCTAACTATTTCGATTGGTCGTCGGGACCGATAAAACAGTTTTTACAACTACTCTTTTCTTTCCGCGTAGAGGTAGCTTTGTAAAAAGCGAAAAATAATGAGGAAGCAATTTGCAAGGTTCTACTTTTTTTAAAGAAATTTAATAGTCCCTGGATTTCCCTAGAAATTGAAATAATGAGTATTTGCCATTAAACTAGATGTCCATTTGATGTACAATATGTGTATAAGAAATCTCTTTTAGCCCTGGCTTAGATTTCTCTCATCCAAGTTCTCTAGCACCTGTTATTATGACACGTCCGGGTCGTGTTCGTTAGGCCCCTGAGGAAGAATCGAAGGTGCTAATCTAATCTCCCCGTTGGCGATCGCCACATTCTGTGCTGCAGGTCGTTTCTATAGCTATACATATACATATAGGTATAGAAGCTGCATGTGCCACGAAGCGCAAAGAACAAGACGAACAAGAGAAACGAAAAGGTGGAGGAGATATGCCTGAGGGGGAGGATCGTGAGCGAGAGGCACACACGGGGATAGTTGGCTGCAGAGAGCGTCGAGAGTTGCGTGTAATTAAGTATCGCGAGCAAATTACGTCCAGGACCAATCAGCTACGAGGCCTAATTACCGTGGCGGAGCCAAGAGAAGATGCCAGAAGATCCCTCGTTCTCGTACGGTGTTCTTCAGACTTGTATATCCTTTTGTTTGTTTGCAGAAGAATTTAGTAACGATTTGCCATGTATACCCAACACTTTTATATATATATATATATATTTATAAATATATATATATGATGCACTTGTATCTCGTCGCAATTTCTCTCTCGACTACTACACTGTATATTATAGTCGGTATTATAACGCTTGGTGAGTCTTTTCCCTCGCCTCGAATCGGTAGGCGTGCGCCTTTATTCTCGCACTCGCGAGAGTGAGCCTCGGATATATATCCTTAACAAAACTGGTCCCTCGAGAGAAAGAGAGAGAGAGAGAGAGAGAGAGAGACTCGAGAGATTCGCTGATAAATGAGCGGGTGTTTCTCATTTCGTTTGAGATTTCGGTGAGTACGAAGCTGTTGGAACGAGGCCGACCCCCGGCTCTCTTGGCATGGGCGGGGCACACCGCTCTCCGCCGCTCGGAATCTACCATTTTTGCGTGGGCGCGACTCGAGGACATTATAACCACTCGGAACATCGCGAGAGCGTTACGAATATAACGTTGGAGAAATGGAAAAAAAAATGTAGGCTTCGATCGAAAGACTTTGCACTCTCAGTCTGAGACTATTAGTTATTAATTTCTAGTCTCAGACTATTTAGTTATTAATTTTTAGTCTCGGACTATTTAGTTATTAATTTTTAGTCTCGAACTATTTAGTTATTAATTTTTAGTCTCAGACTATTTAGTTATTAATTTCTAGTCTCAGACTATTTAGTTATTAAGTTCTAGTCTCGGACTATTTAGTTATTAATTTTTAGTCTCGGACTATTTAGTTATTAATTTCTAGTCTCAGACTATTTAGTTATTAAGTTCTAGTTTCAGACTATTTAGTTATTAATTTCTAGTCTCAGACTATTTAGTTATTAAGTTCTAGTTTCAGAATATTTAGTTATTAATTTCTAGTCTCAGACTATTTAGTTATTAAATTCTAGTTTCAGAATATTTAGTTATTAATTTCTAGTCTCAGACTATTTAGTTATTAATCTGTAGTCTCAGACTGTTTAGTTATTAATTTCTAGTTTCAGGCTATTTAGTTATTAAATTTTAGTCTCAGACTATTTAGTTATAAATTTTTAGTCTCGGACTATTTAGTTATTAATTTTTAGTCTCGGACTATTTAGTTATTAATTTCTAGTTTCAGACTATTTAGTTATTAATTTCTAGTCTCAGACTATTTAGTTATTAATTTCTAGTTTCAGCCTATTTAGTTATTAATTTCTAGTCTCAGACTATTTAGTTATTAATTTCTAGTCTCAGACTATTTAGTTATTAATTTTTAGTCTCGGACTATTTAGTTATTAATTTTTAGTCTCGGACTATTTAGTTATTAATTTTTAGTCTCAGACTATTTAGTTATTAATTTCTAGTCTCAGACTATTTAGTTATTAATTTCTGGTTTCAGACTATTTAGTTATTAATTTCTAGTCTCAGACTATTTAGTTATTAAGTTCTAGTTTCAGACTATTTAGTTATTAATTTCTAGTCTCAGACTATTTAGTTATTAAGTTCTAGTTTCAGACTATTTAGTTATTAATTTTCAGTCTCAGACTATTTAGTTATTAATTTTTAGTCTCAGACTATTTAGTTATTAATTTCTAGTCTCAGACTATTTATTTTTTAAGTTCTAGTTTCAGACTGTTTAGTTATTCATTTTTAGTCTCAGACTATTAGTTATTAATTTCTAGTTTCAGACTATTTAGTTATTAATTTTTAGTCTCAGACTATTTAGTATTTAATTTCTAGGCTCAGACTATTTAGTTATTAATTTTTAGTCTCGGACTATTTAGTTATCAATTTCTAGTCTCAGACTATTTAGTTACTAAGTTCTAGTCTCAGACTATTTAGTTATTAATGTTTAATATCAGACTATTAAGTTATTAATTTTTAGTCTCAGACTATGTAGTTATTAATTTCTAATCTCAGACTATTTAATTATTAATTTTTAGTCTCAGACTATTTAGTTATTAATCTCTAGTCTCAGACTATTTAGTTATTAATTTCTAGTCTCAGACTATTTAGTTATTAATTTCTAGTCTCAGACTATTTAGTATTTAATTTCTAGTCTCAGACTATTTAGTTTTTAATCTCTAGTCTCAGACTACTTAGTTGTTAATTTCTAATCTCAGACTATTAGTTATTTATTTATAGTCTCAGCCTATTTATTTATCAATTTCTAGTCTGAGACTATTTAGTTATTAATTTCTTTCTTTTTTACTCATATGATTAGTTGTATCTCCGTTTCTACTTATAGTTTCTATCCTGTTATGTACTAGCCTCTGTATCTTTTCTGTGCGTTTTTTTTGTATTGCTTTTGTACTGCTAGGTTCTTAAGGGAGTTTTCCCAGGGCCAATAAACATCTTACCACTATTACATTGTCCTTAAACATTTTATCGAGGCTAGAAATATTACCAATTTGCAGTTTTTTTCGCACGTATTTCATTCGTTGAAAAGATCGAGTGAACTTTTTTTGTATTCGACAGAGTTCGCTGATTATTTTGAATTTTTTGTAAAATACACTTCAAGAAAATTTTGAAAATTGCAAATAGTCAACAGCAACTTAATAATATTCACCTTCTTTCCAATTTTTAGCAGTTTTTTAACAGTTTTACTGACGAAACTTGACGTAATTAAAGAACTTAACATTTAATCAATAAGTCCATAATTTAAAATTTTCGAAATAACAAAATGAATAACAAAAAAAGGGATTAAAAAATATCTGTGTAAAAAAAACACATAATTTTTCATAAAATTTATCCAAACCCCTCATTTATAATTTATGATGCTATTGAAAAGTCAATAGATAGATTATTGCACTAATAAATATGGAAGGATTTATCACTGAATATATAAACATAATCTAATGAAATGTCGCAATCAAAACTGATTTGGTACATATTTTGGTTAATTTAATTGAATAAAAAATATTACAAGCGTAATAATAAAAAAATATTACTACATTTAAATAACTTCATTATAATGTAATTTCTGCAATTAACTACGCAGGAAAGTAGGAATAAAATTAATTGGCAGGTAATAATAAATTATTCGAGTACAATTTTTCGTTAAGTTTTCATATAGGTACTTTTTATTTTTTCATAATGATGAGTGATTCTTTATAATCGATCTATAATATACATCATAGCGTCCAGTTTATACATAATTACAGTTGTAAACCTTTTGTTGTTGTTGTTGTTCTTTTTCCTTATATTTATATTTCTCGCTCGACTTACGACTTATATACGTTATACACGTTATAATCTAGAGGATTTTTTTAACGCGTGAGCTTCGGTGGATGCTTCGCGTTTAATGAGTGTGACAATTAGGGTAGGTCGTGTTGCTTGGTATTTCTTTCGATTTTCTGTTTGTCGTGATCGCGAAACGTGTAAAAACTAACGAAGGTACATCGATATATCGTGTAGAAAAAGTTTCTTTTTTTTTTTTCTCTGGATGAGTTAAGCGAATGTGTGTAAATATGTGTGTGTATGTATAGATTAAAATAAAGAGATTTTGAAAAAACGTTGACAAAAAAAAAAACAGCGAATGAGAGAGAGAAGCATTTTTTTACGTTTTCACCCTGTGCGAATACTTAATTAATTCTATATGATTCCACAGACGTTGGTGCTCGTGTTTTTTTTTTAATAATGCGCGTGACGTCACTGAGAATCGTTCTGTTTAATAATATTAATAATAATAATAATAATAATGATAATAATAATAATAGTAATGAATATCGAGATAGAGAGACAGCGATTCTCGATTCGATCGTCGCACATGATTTTTAATACGAAGCACACATAGAGATGTCGGTGAATCCAGAATAAATTCAAATGTTTCTGGTTCATCTTCGTTTCTCGTTTAATTACGATTTTTAAAAGTTTTTCTTTTTTGTTGTTGTTAAATCTTCTTCATTTGTTTCGTTTATTCGCTTACCAAAAAACACCTTTAACACTCGATAGTTTCACGACGTTACACGATTCGTTTGTATTTTAAATTCTAAATAAAGGAAGTTTCCATACGGCAGTTCCCGCTACTGGCCGCCATTACAGTGTAACGTTTATAGGATTCCCTAGGAAACAAATAAATAAAATCTATCTATGCTCGTTTTGTTTATTAAATTTTATTCCTTGCGTCGTTTTATACATCTAAAATTCCGCAGAGTTATCCATAGCGCGTTTCGTGGACGAAACAATATATTCGATGTGAGTCACATGATCGTCGACTTCCGGTTTATCGGACGATCGGCGCTTTTGTTTAAAATTCCCTGCGGGTTATTATTGCAAATCTTTATCTAGCTGCCATTTAGCATTCTTAAATCTCAAGTAATCTCTCGTACTGGGACATAACAAAAGTTCCACGATTCGTACTTGACTGTGCAAGATTTTTTTCTGCAGCATGTTGCTATTTTCAGCCTCCGTTCTAATCACTTAATTACTCGAATACATCGATAGGTATATACAGCGTTACTAGGGACGATTAATGATTAAATAGATTAATGCGTTACTCAACTAGCCGTAAGTAATAATCACAACGATGATAAAACTTGTTTACCGATTTATTCAAAAATCGGTAAGAATTTACGACGATATTTCGTCGTATATTTATATATATATTCATCTTCTACCTCCTTTAGCGTTTTTCTTTTTCTTTTCTTTTCTTCTTCAACAATTAATACTGCCGTATCCTCTAATCACTCAACGTATCCGGATAAATCGGTATTTTGCCGGTCAAATACATGACGCAGCGATTAATCGTGTTACCGATCTTACGGATATTCAACGATATTGTTCAAGTCCTGCGAGAGATTTTTGGCATCACAGAGTAGTCGGCGGTAAAAAGCCGTGTCGAGAGATCGGTGATCGGTGATTCATTAGTATCGGTCACGATCCGTTGCTCGATAACATTGTCGAGTCTCTGTGTGCCTGTGGATCACGTGAATGAGCGTCCCTGATTGTTCTCGAGCCAAAAACTCTCTCGCATCCAGGAATCGTGCATCTCGCTTCCTCGCGTCCGTCATCCTGACAATCGGTAGGCAAATTAGCAGTCGTATTATTATCATTTTGGTCAATTTCCGCGCGTTCCTGACTTATTCTCGTCAGATGATTAAGATGACTGAGATGCTGATGCGTTAGTCCATTAAAGCCAACAAGATGACTCGCGAATGAAGAAAGTCCGGGAAAACCGGCGCCAAGATGTGGCGGCATAAGAAGATGCGGCGGTGGTATTCGCGCAGCGATATCAACCGCCGATGTCAAAGGATAACCCCCGAGAGTTCCAATTCCCGAATCGGCATAAAGTCTCGCGAGAAAATCGTTATGAATAAGAGGATTTATCGGCGATCCTTCGTCGAGCCTTGGCGATAAACTCGCGGGCAAACTCGAGGAAAGCGGCGGACTGGAGGAGGTTGACAATAATTTTCTATGAAGATTAAGATTTGCCGAGTGGCGATCGCGAGATCTTTTCGACGGAAATGCGGCGTTACAACCGTCAACGCTACATCTGTGCATCAGCTTAAGATGAACGTTTTGATAATGCGTCTTAACGCCAAAATGATTCTGGAAGACCTTGCCACAGGCTGTACAACGACGCGGATTATCACGATCCAATGGTACCTCTTGGGTGCTGACAAAACCACCGTTTTCGAAACGCGCATATGTTATCAAACTATTGTCCATATCCATAGCTGTTGTGGAGGGTGAGACGCTGGATGAACGTGAGCCACGTGAGAAAATGTCCAGGGTGTTGTTGCTGTCCTGGATCAACGTAGGGCTGACGGAGGAGCTGATTGGGCTGACAGAGATTCTGCCAGGCCTCGATGATACCGATCGCCGGTTGTTGTTGTTGATGATGATTCCGTTGGCCACCGCCGCCGCTGCTCTCGCTGCTATCCCTGCGGCTTCTCCTACGGCTGATCCCACGTACGGCATCGATGTCATCGTCATCGTTCGACCCTGCGACAAGGACTCGAGTTGACGCAAAGCATTCGAGGAGTCGAGGGATTCGAGTTCGTCGTTAGCGGTCGGATTGCTGTCGACCGAGCTCGGGGCACGGGAGAGTGAAACATCGGGACGCTCACCTTCACGGTTGTTACGGCGGCTACCGTCCTTCGATTCGACATCATCATCCTCATCATCGTCATCCTCGTTGGCCTCATTCTTCGGTATTGCTGTTGGGGCTGATGTTGGTAGAACTGCGAGGGTTGTTGTCTTGGTTTGTTCATCGGTAGTAGTTTCCGCTTCCCTCTCGATGCTCTCTTCTTTCGCTCGTCTCTTAACCTCGTCCTCCGAGGCTTCAAGACGTTCGGCAACATTGTCATCGCGTTTATCCGAATTCTCGTCCAATGATTTTCGAGATTTACGGATTTGGCTGTCGGCAAACGATAGAGCAAGCGATAACGATTTTTCGGAACGTTGATATCGAGGATCGCTATCAACAGGAGATGAACTTTCGGGCGTCGTGGTGATTTTTGACTCCGGGCTTTGAGCTGCTTTTGGTGGTGATCTCACTGAACTTGCTCGGGAGCTAAGATCTCTAGGCTCGTCCTGTGGATGTTGAAGTGTTTCGTTGTCTTCGGATGATAGAGTTTCTCTTCGTACTGCTCCACTTGCGCTCACGGAGGATTCTCTTCTTTCGTTCTGTTGTCTCGTTTCCGATATCGCCGGTGATTGTGAATTGTCTCTTTCGTAACTGCGATTGCTTCTCGGCGATGGTGTATTTTTCCGCCGTTTAGCCTCGAGTCTCGACATTGACATGTCCTCCGGTTGATCCTGGAAGACACCGTCGTTTGAGGAATCTCCGTCCGTCGATGACGAATGAACCTCCGTTGACATTGCGCATCTCGTTGGATGCTGAGATTTTCTCTTGCGAACACCACGATTGTTGAAAACAGCGTTTGATCGTGAATTAGCGTTGAAGGATATCGAGTGTTGATCCAAAGTACTCATTGAGTCGGTGTCGTCCATGCTGTCAGCGTTGCTCACGAGATCTTCATCTCCTCCGTCGCCTTGTGAAAGTTTTGGTCTCTTCGTTAAACTGTACGGCGCTAATTGCTCGTCCTCGTCTCTCCCGGTGTTTGCCATGCTCGACAAATTGATATCCTCGTCGCCGACGATAACGATCCCCTCTTCGTCATCATCGTCGTCGTCGTCGTCCTCTTCGCCCTCGAGAATAATCGAAGGAGTTTGGGATGAAGGTGAAGCAGCACCAGCTGTACTTGCGGTGCTTGATGATCCTCTAATGTGGCTATTTGTAGTCGAGGTAGTCGTGGACGTGTAGAGTGACATTGGAACTGTACTATGAGCTGTAGTCGTTGCTGCGGTTGTCGTGATCATTCGCTGATGAATAGCCTCGTCATAAGACATTCCTTGACTCTGAGTGGACGATAGATCGAGATGCTTAAAGTCGAGAGCGCATAGAGAAGCGGGAGAACGAAGATCAGGAGGGGGAGTCAATAAAGGAAAGGAACCAAATGGAAGATGATTTAATCCACTCGGAGGAACGGGAAGTTCCATTTGTTGTGTAAGAACCAAAGCGTGAGCCATGGATGATCTTCCATCGTGGGGTGACATTTTTCTGCGCAAATGCGGCAAGTGTAGCTTAGGATTTGGATTAGCGCTGTGACGATTTCGCGATCTACGCGAGCTGAATTGTGTGTTACAGCCTTTGACCGTGCATTTGTGCATCTCGCGAAGATGTACAGCACTGAAGTGAATCTTAAGCGCGCCTTTGTCGCAGAATGTCTTCATACACACGTTGCACTGAACTCTCTTCTTTCCCGTCGCTGGATTGATGAAAGGAGTACCGAGATTTGGCGGAAGGGTCGAAGTACTTCCCCATTGATTGCGTTTGCCCGGTGAGTGTGATTTTCGGCCCGGCATACCCGGTGGTCTGCCAAGTGGCGCTGCTTGAAGTGACATTTGACCCAATCGTTGTTTCTCGTTCAATCTCGCTGCGGAATCTCTTCTGCTGAGATTCAAAGCGCTGCCGGAATTCTCGTCGTCGTCCTCGTCGTCATCCGAACCAAAGTCGCTGCTTTTTTCACCGACACTGTGAGAATCACCGACAGAAGGACCAGTGATACCAAGAGCCGCGCCGCTACCACTTCCGCTCACTTTTCCCATCGATGGGTGCGAAAAATGAGCTGGAAAATTTGGTGGAAGTGCACCTGATGATCCTGCCACTGCTCGGGGATGACCAAAAGCTAATGCCGAGGCGGAAAATGGCGCTACTGGCATCGGTGGACCCAATTGACCGGAACTGTGATGCGGAGGACTGTGAGGACTGTGAGGATGCGATCGCATGGATTTTCTTGGCATCAATTGGTCCAACGAATGGGGCGGCAATGGCGGAAAACCTGGCAGACCGAGACTGCTCAGCTCTCGGAAATCAAAGGGCTGCATACTCTGGAGTCGATTTAACGGGGAAACTGTGGGATGAGAGCTGCTATTGTTGTTATTGTTGCTGCTACTCGATTCCAATGTTCTCGTTGGCGAATTTGCTGTACCACAGTTTGACGCTGTGCTACCAGCGGATGGAGCGTTGTAATGATGCTTCTGCGCGGACGGTGACATAGATGAATGCGTTACCGATGGCGGAGGTGGCAATGGTGGTGGCAGTCTTGAACCTGGTAGACGACAGTTAAGCAACTGGAAAGATGGCGGCATATACGCCAGTGGCATAGTCGGGGGCGATGGTCGTCTGCTAGGTGACATAGCATCCGACGACGCTGGCGTACCGGGAGCCAGCAGCAATTGCTGCACAAACGGACGCGTCTCAGGAAACCTGAGGAACTGCTGAAGCACCAGCGGTTCCTCTTCAGCTGAACATATACTCCATCGGTCCAGCAGGGGGCCGTTCTGCGAATCCTGGAATCATTAAAATAGAGGAAACTTTGGTTAATTGAAATTCCATTGTTTCTATCACAATTTTATGTACAAGACATTTATTCGACGGAATTTTTACAAGTTTGTAATCTTAAAACTAACGAGTTCCAAGGGGACATCGACTGGAATCTTTCAGACCATGATTTTTTATGATGAGTCAGTGGTTAATCGGCTATTGGCGGCCCAATTTATAAAGAAAACTCTTTGTTTAAACGTTTCGATCCTGGTCTGGGTCCTCTTCAGTAATTTATTAAATAATCACTGTGTATATTTTGATCTATATTGTCTGTATGATGTTTCAGTGTATGCTTTTATCTCCTCTTCACTGTTCCAAAGATTTTGGGTCACCGCGCTCTCTGGCCCATGTGTTATAGTGTTTGAGGGTATCTCTTTGATGGTGTTATTCTTGATGCTACATTTTTACACTTGTTGAGCCAGAGAACCCGACGAGCAGACTTCATGATTTTTTATTTGTATTTTTGTTTTGCTTCCTCATAGAGGAAGCTTTGTTTTCGTGAACATTTTTTTTTCGAGATTTTCATGTCAGTACACTCAGAATAGTCCAAAACGTCGAGAAAAGTGATTTAGAAAAAATGTGTGTATGTGTGTATGTGTGTGTGTATGTTACACTCTTAAAAAATGTAAACCTTTATAACTCGGGAACGCCTCGAGATATAGAGCTGAAATTTACACCATAAATAGAGGGGTCAATCCTCATCGTTCATACCAATTTTTGTAAAAATCCCCATGATCATTAAATTTTTACGCGGTTTTGAATTTTTTCAAAAATGTCTGTTAACGCGATAACTCTTAATTTTCGAGATATTAAGCTCAAAATTGGTATGTACGTGAGCTTTCATACACCGGTGATCCCTATTAAATTTGGTTAAGATCGGTTGAAATGTTAAAATTTTATGAGATTTTGATTTTTTTAATTTTTTGATTTTTTTTCTGCGATGCGAATTTTGGTATCAAATATCGAGCTGGGAGTCAAATGAGTGCCAAATTCATGATTAACAGAAAAATACGTCAGATATAGCCCAACAATGTTGAACGATAACATATTTTCATAGCGATGTTGTACAGTCTATATTGCGAAAAGTAGCGATTTATGTCGTATAAACTAGCCAGATCCTTGCTTCCCAATGAAATTTCGGAAACCACCGATTTCTATCGTGTTCTACAAAACAAAACAGAGAGGATAGAGTATTCGAGGGAGTTTCTGGACCGTTTGTCCTTATTATATTTTCACAAAGCGAGAGTGTGCGCTTATTTATATTTATTTAAAACAAGGATGCAAAGCAGAATTTTGCACATTGCTTCATCATTATATTTCACTTTTTACAAAGCTTCCTCTATGAGGAAGCCAAAATCAATTCCCATACTTCCTCTTAGAGGTTGCTTTGTAAAAAGCGAAATATGATGAGGAAGCAATGTGCAAGGTTCTGCTTTGCATCCTTTTTACAATGTTTTAGTCTTAAAATTAACGAGTTCCAATGGGACATCGACTGGAATCCTTCAGACCGTGATTTTTTTTTATTTTTTTGTTTTTTTTTTTACATATAGTTAAATTGTAGTTAAAGCTGTTGGTATTTTTAATATTGTATGAGTAGGAGATTTCACAATTTATATTTAATTTTTTTTTTTTAATAATTTGGTACTGGAACTTTAATTGGTTATATTAAGACTTCGGTTATATATTTTTCAAATTCATAAACTCGAAAGTATAAAACGAAATATTTTTATTTTTTAACACAAGTTAAAAAACGGTTTTAAGAATGCCGCAAATAAATTTTAGTTCAAAATATTAAAAAATGGCCGCGCTGCAGAATATAAGATTGCTGTTCGCAATCTTATGAAATAATTATAAATTGGTAGTTGATGTTATTATTTTATTTTGTTTGGAATTATTTTCCGTATTGTTAACAAATTACTAATTAGTAGCTCAATAGTTATCGAGCCAACATAGAAAGCAAGTTGCAAAAGACACAAAAAAATACGTTTGATTATAATTAACACATATTCCATTTTTTCAACGAAAAATAAATACATATCTAATATAGTGTCACATATAATATAAATATATATACTGAATTTATTCGATTAAATTTTTTTCCATGGAGTTTTCCTCCATTTCCTATCATAGTTTTTTTTATCGAGTCAACATAGAAAAAAAGTTGCAAAAGACACCAAAAAAATGCGTTTGATTATAATTAACACATATTAATTTTTTTCAACGAAAAATAAATACATATCTAATATAGTGTCACATATAATATAAATATATATATACTGAATTTATTCAATTCAATTTTTTTCCATGGAGTTTCCCTCCATTTCCTATCATAGATTTTTTCATCGAGTCAACATACAAAAAAAGTTGCAAAAGACACAAAAAAATGCGTTTGATTATAATTAACACATATTCAATTTTTTCAACGAAAAATAAAAACATATCTAATATAGTGTCACATACAATATAAATATATATACTGAATTTATTCGATTAAATTTTTTTCCATGGAGTTTCCCTCCATTTCCTATCATAGTTTTTTTTATCGAGTCAACATAGAAAAAAAGTTGCAAAAGACACAAAAAAAATGCGTTTGATTATAATTAACACATATTCAATTTTTTCAACGAAAACTAAATACATATCTAATATAGTGTCACATATAATATAAATATATATATACTGAATTTATTCGATTAGATTTTTTTCCATGGAGTTTCCCCCCCTATTTTCTCTCACAGCTTTTTTTTTTAATATCACGCGCCACCGACGAGTTTACTTCAGCACCTCGTAGATATAAAGTAAACGAGGTAAAGTTTGTAATCTTAGGAGTGTACTTTGTATTGGTTAGAGAGTTATAACACGCGTGTTCGTGGCTCGAGGCGGATTAAAATAATCCGTGGCACGTCGATTCAGTTTCGAAATTGAGCGTCTAACACACGCGCGCTTTGCCCTATCGTTTTTGCCGCGTTAAATATCACACACAGCGAGCGCGAGACATAGACAAGAGTTGTTATAAATTTTGGGTGACGGCGTATACAGTTTCTGTCAGCTTGTCTCGCGGCCTCTCGCTCTCCATACTCTTCCACCACCAATTTCTTCTATCTATCTATTCACTCACTTCTTTCCCTTACTTCTGCCTCTACCTCGAACCAGGGACTTTGTATATTTACGCATACCGACGAGCCGGACGTAACGCAGGACGCCCGCGACGCTTTTCGCGTCCCGTGTATATTTCCTCAACGGATTAAGAGAAGACCGCCCGGTGTGGCCACTCGGTCCACGATGTTCCGCTCCGACGCTCTATATGTAGAGATACGCTCGATCGCACTTTGCCCGATCTTTAGTTATACAAGCGCGCGCGCGCGCGCGCGCACTTGCGACCTTCTGTCTCTCTCATTTTCTATGATCTATAGCAATTTCGAGCTTTACGATACTACACTGGTTTTCCTATCTTGATAACATTAGCTTCCTCCACTTTGCCTACTTACTCGAGTGACTTACTTTTGGAAATACACTGAAAAAAAAAGTACATGGTTGAAACAACAATACTATACTTTTGCGAAATTTTTACCATACAGTGTAGTTCCTAGGAGGGACGATTATACTTTATTGTTACGATAATTATAAAAATAATAGCTGCAAATATAATAATAGATCTACTAATCAAATACATAGTTTTCAGTAACGATTCGATATGATCGTCTCTACTGTGGGAATTATTCGGTATAGTTCGACCTACTATTCTATTATATATTTTTCTTTCAGTGTACGCGACGTAGGGGAGAGTGGACTACAGTGAGCCACTTTTGCTTCCTCATAGAGGAAGTTTTGTTTTCATGAAAATTTTTTTTGTTGAGATTTTCATGCCAGTTTGCTTAGAATTGTCCAAAACGTCGAGAAAAGTGGTTTAGAAAAAATGTCCGTATGTATGTGTGAAAATCAGCCATTTTGATTTTATGGTACTTTTAATTTTTTGAAAAAAAGGGCGTGGTCGTTCTAACTTTCGTAAAAGTTAGACGATTTTGCTAAATAGTTGTTTATAAATAAATATACGTTCAATGTTGTTTGGCATTGCATTTGGGCGAAATCGGTAAAGCGGTTCAGATTTTATAGATGTTTGAATTTTTCGAAAAAAATCATTTTTTTTTATAAATCACGTCGAATTTCACCAATTTAACCGAAATGTTTTACAGACGAAAAGGAACATGCAGCTATGCCACGTACCAAATTTGACGATGATCGGTAAAGTGGTTCAGATTTTACGACATTTTGAAATTTACAACAAAAAAAAACGATTTTTGCTCTAGCATCAGCAAAAGTTGATAATGCGAGACAAAAGTTTGTACTCAATGGAAATAAGAATGCAAAGTAGAACTTTACACATTGCTTCATATATAATTGTTATTTTTTTAAATTTATTATGACCGCTTGTCCCAAAATAGAATTGCTCATAACTCTCGAACGGCGTGACGAATCGAGATGAAAATTTACACAAAAGAGGAGGATAAACTCCGTTTTCGTTATTTCGATTAAGGTAGTCCTTGCGCATTAAGCTGAGGTCAAATAAGTTTTCGAAAAATGGGAGGGAATTGCAAACACTTTTCGCCAATATAAACAAGGCTGCAAAGTAGAACTTTGCAAATTGCTTCCTCATTATTGTTGGATTTTTACAAAGCTTCCTCTATGAGGAAGCCAAAATAGATTAACATGCTTCCTCATAGATGTAGATTTGTAAAAATCCAACAATAATGAGGAAGCAATTTGCAAAGTTCTATTTTGCAGCCTTGTTTTACTTTGATTCGACTGTACTTTTATTAAAAGCACAATATGACAGGAAAGACGTTTCATCGATTCTATTCAACCTTTGGCCACACACTGAGCAGTGTTGCCAACTAAAAAACTCGGCGCGTCACTGAACGACGTTGAAAAAGTCACTGTTTCAGAACCAAAGTCACTAGACCCTTTTTCGAGGCCATTTTTAAAAACGAAATAACTCAAGCACGGTTTTAGCATAGCAGTTAATGTATTTATTATACACGGAAATACTTAAACCTCGCATCGAATTAGTGTAATAAAGAAGAACTTTGTACTTCCAATTTGGAATCTGTAATAACACGGTAACATAACCTATAAATATAATCATACCGCAGTACGTAATACATCGTGTTCTCATGTTCCATATACGACCAATGTATAAACACACATTTTTGAATACGTACCAACGTACACCGAGAGAAAAAGTTTCATTGATTCACGGAAATCTTTGCCAATGAAATGAAATACTTGAATTTCAATACTATATTTTCTTTGAATGATCTCAAACTCAATGAAAAGTAGTGACATTGATTCGAAGAAACATTTCTTTAAACCAATGAACCTTTTTCATTGATTTCAAAGATATTGTCTCTGATTCAATGAAACCTTCTTTTTACCAGCTCAAAATTTCGAAATCCATTTTTTCCTGAAGTACGCGGCAGATAAAGCTCAAATTTTGTGAGTATGTAAGTAAGTACGGCAGAAATAGGCTAAGCTTCTGGCTCCTCGAAACTCGAAGCCGTTCGTTCGGGAGAACCGGAAAACAAAAAAGTGAGGTTATGTGCGGTCTCTTTAAAACAATGAAACTGTTTCTTTATTATATGCTCACTAAGTAAATCTTTATTTACAGGCAATAAAATGTTCTTATTGAAATTCAAATGCACTATTTCATTGAAATCAAAGAAATATTTCGTTGAAATCAATGAATAAAAAAAATCAATCCACCCATTTCTTTCGCGTGAATGAATTTTTTTCTCTCGGTGCAGGTAACAAAGTTTTTCAAAAATATTGCCCATCCCATCCTGATGTGTGTAACTATCCGATCCATACCGATTTATAGATAATCAACGACGCTTCGAGTTGCTTCGTTCACGAAGAAATAAGCAAGGCCGCGTCGAGGTCAGAGTTGCTCGGTAATGCGCTTCCGTGTGGAATGCAATAAGAGGAATCAAAGTAAGAAAGTGAAAAAGACGAAGACGAAGATGAGAAGAAGAAAAAGAATAAGGTGAAGCAGAACTGTCGAAGCCAAAGGTGATCGAGTGAAGTAGAGAGCGTGTCCCAAGCGTATCTAACTTGCTAGGATCGTAGTTGAGAATGTAACACGGTCGCAACGTATATACACCACACCAACAGCAGCAGGAGCAAGCAGCAGCCGAAGCGGTGCGGTCCCTCGATGGATTTAAGTACAGGTCTCGGATAGCCGTCATAGAGACCCAAGAGTAACACGGTATCATCCATCGTTGGTTGGTGCCCATACCTTGGCGTCGCCGCCGCTGACCGTCCATTAAGTAAATCTCATCCTTCACCGTTTAATCGCGTTTCGTGCGGTCTTCTTCCCTCTCTCTCTTCTCTTCTCCGTATATCTAACCACCCCCTTCCTCCCTCCTCTTTCCTATTCCTTGCTCTTCGGGAGCAACGAAACGAGGAACACATCAGAGATGCTCTGAGAAAACGATCTTCATCCTTTTCTTTCTTTATATATTGGGGCGTGTAAATTTTGCTTCCTCATAGGGGAAGCTTTGTTTTCATGGAAACAAAGTTTTTCGAGATTTTTATGTCAGGACACTTAGAATTGTCCAAAAGAAAAAATGTCCGTATGCCCATGCAGAAATTTCGGCAGGGATCCCAGCTGGATCCTGCCTGGTATTCCCATGTTCCGGTCGGATTCCAGTCGGTCATCGGATCGGATTCCAAACATGGGATGTAACGCGCGGAAACTGGATTCCGATCGGGATCTCGAACTGGGATCCGATCCGATGGCCGACTGGATTCCAGCCGTTAGATGGGCATACTAGGCTGGATCCACCTGGATCCTTGTCGAAAGATGGTAATACCAAGCTGATTCCAGCTGGATCCCTGTCGAAATTTCTGCATGGGCAGCGACGAGAACGCGTCTGGGGATACATGAACCGCACACGTTGGTACAATCACGCAAGTTAAGGAAAAGTTTTTCGTACGTGCATTCTACAACATTTAACTACATAAAGGGTGAAGTAAAATTAGTTCCGCACAAATCGTTGAAGGAAGACGATCCGGATTCTATTCAGAATCCAAGTAGAACCCCTCTTAGGGTAACCCTAACAAATCCCGATGCACGGTAATACAGCTCGTCGTTCAGAATTGGGTCCCGATCCGGAATCCATCCCGATTCTAAATAGGATGGCTCTCTTAGGATAACCCTAGCAAATCCTAATCGATGATAAATTATCATCGAATGCGTAACCGGAAATCTATTTGGGATCTATCCAGATTCCAAGTTGGATAACCCATTTATGGAAACCCGAGCCAAACCCGACCAGGATCGAGTTTCAAACTGGGACGCCCAGACTGATTTCTACATGGGTGTATGTGTGTGAAAATTCGGACGCCGATAACTCAAGAATCGTTTTGTATATCGAGCTCAAATTTGGCACACAAGTGTAGCAGCAGACCCTCTTAAACTATAGCAATTTTCGATAAAATCGGTGCGTAAATTTCGATTTTATGCCGTTTTGAATTTTTTTAAAAAAAGGAGGTGCGCGCTCTAACTTTTGTAACATTTAGTCTATTTTGCTAAATAGTTGGTTATAAGAGCAGGTGCACTCAATGTTGTTTGGTATTGAATTTGGCTCGAATCGGTAAAGTGATTCAGATTTTATGGAATTGTGAATTATTTAAAAAAATATACGTTATCACATTTACTTTCGGAAACGCTCTAATAATAACAAAATAACGAAATAGAAAAAGCGAATTTACAACATGTTTATTTATCTAATTAAAACAAGGATGCAAAGTATCTTTCGCTTTTTACACTTAATTTTATAATCACTACAGGTTATAATTATGAAATCAAAATGACATAAAAAATAGTACATTGGCAATTTCCAGCTCTGTTCTGAAGTCATAGATATTGCAATCTAGCCTGGCATATTCGTTACAATATATGTATATGAAAAAGGGTCAAGTTCGAGACCACTCGAATCCGATCGCTCCCGATTTGAGTGCGTGACGTGGGCCCGGGACTTCTTCGGGAGTTGCGAACGAAGATGAAGAAGAAGAAGATGAGGATGAGGAAGAAGAGGAGGAAGAGAAGGAGGAAACAAGTACACGCGGCGAGAGTTCCGCGAACGGCTAAACGCTCCCGTCGTCGTAGTAGTAGTCGTCGTCGTTACATAAAAGGAACGTAACAACCTAAACTGCCGGGGTCTGAGAATGCAAAGGCTACCGGCAACTCTATATCTCTCTTTCTCGATGGAGCAGCTCAACACACCGTGGGACTAAAATTTTCAATCCCGCACGCGAACGAGCAAAGGCCCCCCGCACGTTCTTATACCAGAAGCATATATTTATATATATATATCGTTCATATAGTAGTAACATATATATATATATAAATAAATAAGTGTTAGTGTTACTACTGCTCTAGCATGAAGCTCCTTGTGCTGTTGATGCTGCAGAGCTCTCTTGGCATTCGTCACGCGCGACGTGGCACTCTACACACCGAGAGGCGCGCGCGATGGAATTCGGGTCGCGCGCTTGTTCCATCAGACACACTATATATATTGTATATAACACGGGTTGGCTCGAGATCGTGAGAGAAGTTGGACGGGAGAAAAAGAAGAAAGATGAGGGGTGAAGGGGTAAGCGATGGAAAAGAGGGTGCGGGGAAAAGGAATGATAAAGGGATATAGAAGGTGGAGATCTAACATACACGGATAGAAGTCTGTGGATAGCTACGAGGGTTTCCGTTTTTAATTACTATAACTCGCGTACCTTGGTGACACATGGGTTTATCGTAATTGTTTTTATCAGCCCATGTAGAAATTAGTCTGGGCGTCCCAGTTTGAAACTCGATCCTGGTCGGGTTTGGCTCGGGTTTCCATAAATGGGTTATCCAACTTGGAATCTGAATAGATCCCAAATAGATTTGCGGTTACGCATTTGATGATAATTTATCATCGATTAGGATTTGCTAGGGTTACCCTAAGAGAGCCGTCCTATTTAGAATCGGGATGGATTCCGGATCGGGACCCAATTCTGAACGATGAGCTGTATTACCGTGCATCGGGATTTGTTAGGATTACCCTAAGAGGGGTTCTACTTGGATTCTGAATAGAATCCGGATCGTCTTCCTTCAACGATTTGTGCAGAACTAATTTTACTTCACCCTTTATGTAGTTAAATGTTGTAGAATGCACGTACGAAAAACTTTTCCTTAACTTGCGTGATTGTACCAACGTGTGCGGTTCATGTATCCCCAGACGCGTTCTAGTCGCTGCCGATGTAGAAATTTCGACAGGGATCCAGCTGGAATCAGCTTGGTATTACCATCTTTCGACAAGGATCCAGGTGGATCCAGCCTAGTATGCCCATCTAACGGCTGGAATCCAGTCAGCCATCGGATCGGATCCCAGTTCGAGATCCCGATCGGAATCCAGTTTCCGCGCGTTACATCCCATGTTTGGAATCCGATCCGACGACCGACTGGAATCCGACCGGAACATGGGAATACCAGGCAGGATCCAGCTGGATCCCTGCCGAAATTCCTGCATGGGATAGCGCTTGTTTCAGTAGTTCCGCTTTTTTAAGTGCTGATTCCTTGCAGTTTGTGAGTAACGTGTTACCGTACTCAATCAGCAGTCTACATATACATTTATATATTTTTCTCGCATGTTTAATATGAACGTTACGGTTTTTAAATGTGATCGACCTAAAGTGTGACGCTCTGTGTGCACGGAAAAAAAAGATTAGTTGCCATAACCAAGAAATGAGTTGAGGCAACTAATTTTTTAGACATTGTGTACAGCAAATCGAAAACGTAGTTACCACAACCAAACATTTTTTTCCGTGTGTCATTTCGTTTTTACACTGTTACAGGTGGTATTGGAAATTTAGTTTACTGTCTATATGTATACCTAAATATTTTTCTATTTGTACAGGTGGAATTTCGAAAAAAATAAAGATTTCTCTATGAGGAAGCAAAAATGCGCGTTTGTTTCTTCAGAGACACGGGATCGTGAGAAAAGTTGGACGGCCCATGGGAGAAAAAGAAGAGAGGGTGAAAAGGGTGATGGAAAAGACCGTGCGAAGAAAAGGAATGATAAAGGAATAAAAAAAAGAGATATAGAAGGTGAAGAACTGGCGCCCGACAGAGGCGGAACGGTAGGCGTCACTTTGAAAACAAAACTCGAGCAAAAGTCCGGGCGTTTGAGTTTCTTTCCGAGTCACGAGAAGCAGAAGAGAGTCGCGTGTCTCAACTTCATTCGAAATCCTCTCATGCCCTTCTCGATTTTCTCGCCTTTTGCGGAATCGCTTCAACAAGCTCTGGGCTATTCTTCTGTTGTTTTTTTTACTTTTATTTCTTGTTACTCTTTTTATTATCCTACGGACCGTGCGAACAAGCTTGTCGTAATGAGCCGCGCACATCTGACAAGGCGATGGATCACTCTCGTGGCCAATTTTGTATTGCAGCTGGACTTTGGGTTATACATATATATATTTTTTGGCCTAGCAAATAAAATAATGCGATAAATTCAGATTTTTGATAATCCGAAATATCATGAAATTAAATTTTTTTTCCGTTCATCACTAAATTACATATCTATCATGGCTGCATATTAATTCGTTCACATATTTAATTTGTACACCGAGAGAAAAGATTTCATTGACGCCAAACAAATGGGTGGATTGATTTTTTTTTTCATTGATTTCAATGAAATAGTGCATTTGAATTTCAAAGAGAACATTACATTGCCTGTAAATAAAGATTTACTTAGTGAGCGTATAATAAAGAAACAGTTTCATTGTTTTGAAAAGACGTTTTCATTGGTTCAAAGAAACGTTTTCATTGATCTCTCTCTCGCACCTAACCTCACTTTTTTTGTTTTTCGGTTCTCCCGAACGAACGGCTTCGAGTTTCGAGGAGCCAAAAGCTTATCCTATTTCTGCCATATTTCCTTACATACTCACAAAATTTGAGCTTTATCTACCGCGTACTTCAGGATAAAATAGGTTTCGAAATTTTGAGGTGGTAAGAAGAAGGTTTCATTGAATCAGAGACGATATCTTTGAAATCAATGAAAAAGGTTCATTGGTTTAAAGAAATGTTTCTTCGAATCAATGTCACTACTTTTCATTGAGTTTGAGATCATTCAAAGAAAAGATAGTATTGAAATTCAAGTATTGCATTTCATTGGCAAAGATTTCCGTGAATCAATGAAACTTTTTCTCTCGGTGTAATCGATATCTTATGTTTTCCCGCAGTTAATACGATAACCATTAATTTTTTCAATTATTCAAAATTTCCATAAAACAAACTTTTAGAACTAATAGTCCTTTTATTGTCCGAGGATCTTAAAATGAAGTTAGTACATTAAACACGTATTGACAGTTCAACGGTTTATTTTCAACTAACGACGGATAAACAATAACAAGCGACATTCGCTAGTGAGATTCAATTATTTTATCCAACACAAACATTTTTATATAGTTTGTCACTAAATTATATATTTATCGTAGCTGAATATTATTCTGTTCATGTGGCCAAATTTGAGCTCGATTTATCAGATTAAATTTTGGAAATGTTAATGACATAATATCAATTTAAAAATAAATTTCAAAACTCCATAAAATCTGAACCACTCGACCGATTCGAACCAAATTCAAGAACTATTTAGCATAATACACTATTTTTTACAAAAGTTAGAGCGACCACGCCGTGTTTTTTTAAATTTTAAATATACGATTTTAAGTCAATTTTTTGGAATTAAAAAAAAAGAAATTAATTGAGAAAAAAATTTTATTGGCAAAAAAATAAATGTAATAATTGAATAATAAAAGTGGTGTAAAATCGTGGTTAAAATTTGAGGAACGTAAAAAAATATGCGTTTTAAAATTTTTAAATCAATTGTTTGGATTTTAATTTCATTTTAATTTTTATTTAACGGATTTCTCCTTTAAATAGTATATTTAAAATTTGTGAATAGATTCGAAAACACGAGTATTTCTTATATACTTAATAGAATGTGGTAAGGTATAATATAAATACAAATCTAAAAATTATTTCGAAAACTTAAAGAGGAATACAACTTTGACTTGATAACATCGACATACATTTTTATAAAATCCCCCCTGAGTCATTCGTATCGTAGAACCGCTCTATTTGCCTGCGTCTTAAATACCTCGAATGGAATCCCCATGAAATTCAGTGACTAGCAATTCGTGAGATCGTCGAGTTCCTCGCTAAGCTTGTCTTAGTTTGGCTTTCGAAAAAGAGACGAGAATTAGCAGACCTAGCATTTTGAGGTTCCGAAGTTCCGACGATCTTATCACGTTATTTATTATTTTAAACAGATGCATTTTCTTGAAAAATGCAATTTAATTCTAATAAAAAATTTAACTAGTGGAAGAAAAAACGTAATAAATGTTGTTAGAAATCATTTAATAAAATCAATATTGTCGGAAATATTTTATAGTCTCGAGAAAAACGAATGTATTTCATTGAAATTAATAAAAAAAATTAATTCGTCGTCCTTTTTACAGGTCTAAAACAATCCTAAAGTAGCAAAATGTTGAACAATTCCACAAGAACAGTATTTTACTTCGAGCCGCATTAGACACCATTGATCATTATGGCTATTTTACGGTTTCATGGTCGTTAACTCGAATGAAATAAAAACCTATCGTAATTTCAATTGTTGTTGCACAATTGCAGACCACCCGGAAACTAAGAAAGTTTTGCAATAATAAAACAACTCAAACTACACTTAATTTCAATATCCACCGTCGATATATCAGTTTTAATATTGTTTTTAAATAACTGCAAGACTATAAAATCAATTTTTTTAAAAATAGCGTTAAATATTTTTTTGCGTATATTTTATATATAAAATTAATTAATAAATTAATAAATTATTAATTTAATAATTAATTATATCATATTATATATATTATATAATGTAATTTAATATAATTTATACAATATAATTATATTATATAATTTTTATATTTATTAATTAATAACATTAATTAATAAATATATAATTAATATAAAAATGTAAATTAATATACAAAAAAAAATTTGTAAAATTATTATACACTTCATAAAAGTTGTGTTTATAATATTATTATTAGAATTTTGCAACATATCTGTATGTTGAATGAAATTTAATTTAATCTGCAAAAAAAATTTCAATACGTATATTAATTTTCAAAATATTTTTAACAGTGTAAAAAAAGCGGAGCTACGAACACGACTGTAAATTTTCCCACTCTTGGGCGCTCTAAGCACCTGAATGCAGGACGACTCCACCTGTGAGCTTCGTTCGGCTCGTCTAGCACACGCAGCGACGGTAAGTAGTAACAGATCGTAGCGTGGACGATCGTGCCGTCGCGGCACATGGCGCCATCTGCCGTCAGCTTCTTAATTCTCCACAAACGAACGGCCTTTCCGACTGCCTCGACCAACGTTACGTTTTAAGTAAAAAAGATTTTTAAATTATATTTAAAAAAATAATAATAATAATAATAATTACTTTTTAGGTATTCGTGAGGTATTTATGAGAATGAAACGAATTAAATTCAGTAAACGATAAAGTTAGTTAATCAATTATAAAATACAGGAGAAACACGACAAGATTTTGTGAATCCCGAAATACTAGATTCGATTAATAAAAGAATGGAAATTGTTATTATTTCCTACAAAAGTTATTGATATAGTTAATTTCATACAATTTGTTTTTTTTCCTCATGTAATTTTGTTATTTATTATATATATTAAATTTTAAAAAAAGTGAATAAAAAAGAAAATTATTTTTATAGCGGAAAGTTGCTATTTCCTTAAAAATAACAAATTTCAATGTATCTTATCTTATAAAAATACAAAATTTTTGAAAAAATTTGAGAACCAGCCGAATTTCATTAGAAATGCATCCTCCATTTAAATTGTATTAAATAAAGACGCATTTACATATGCAAATTTAAAAAGTGTAATTTTTTTCACAATTTTATTTCAAAAAGTATAACTCATGAATTTTTTTTTTTTTCAAGAGAAACGTTCTTGGCAATTATATAATTGAACCGTTCGAGTGTTTAAAAAAAAAGAATCCCAATTTTAATTTCATAATAATTTCAACGGAATTAAAAGTTCCGAAGTAAAAAAAATTTTTTTTAAGGAAGTAAATTTTGTTTTTAATAAACATAACGTTGCCGTATCTAGAATATAAATATCCCGTGACTACGAGATATTTATATTCTAGATTCTGGAGTCCCAAGCGGTTAGAAATTCACATTTAGATTTCATTAAATAAAGACGCATTTACACAAATTTAAATAGTTATTTTTTTCACAATTTGATTTAAAAAAGTATCTTGAAATCATTAAAAAAAAAAATCCCAAATTAAATTTCATAATAACTTCCTTAAAAAATTTTTTTTAAGGAAGTAAATTTTGTTTTTAATAAACATAACGTTGCCGTATCTAGAATATAAATATCCCGTGATTACGAAATATTTATATTCTAGATTCTGGAGTCCCAAGCGGTTAGAAATTCACATTTAGATTTCATTAAATAAAGACGCATTTACACAAATTTAAATAGTTATTTTTTTCACAATTTAATTAAAAAAAGTATCTTGAAATCATTAAAAAAAAAAAATCCCAAATTAAATTTCATAATAACTTCCTTAAAAACATTTTTTTAAGGAAGTAAATTTTGTTTCTACTAAACATAACGTTGCCTTATGTAGAATATAAATAGCCCGTGATTACGGGATCTTTATATTCTAGATTCTGGAGTCCCAAGCGGTTAGAAATTCACATTTAGATTTCATTAAATAAAGACGCATTTACACAAATTTAAATAGTTATTTTTTTCACAATTTAATTAAAAAAAGTATCTTGAAATCATTAAAAAAAAAAAATCCCAAATTAAATTTCATAATAACTTCCTTAAAAACATTTTTTTAAGGAAGTAAATTTTGTTTCTACTAAACATAACGTTGCCTTATGTAGAATATAAATAGCCCGTGACTCCGAGAGGTTAGAAATAAGAGAGGCAATCGAAGGTGCCATCCGTGACTGGACACCGCATATGATTTCACGCTCGGTGTCCCCCACATAGTTCTTATTCCCGTGTGTAGAAATCGTGAAGATCTCGCGTAGATTGTATCCGCTTTTAAATTGGATTGCAGTCGCAGAGAGCGTCGGTCTCTCTGTGCATTGCGACCTCTTCGAATATCCCCACTTTTTTATCGCCTCTTTTCTATCCTGGCTCACGTCCTTTTGCTTCCGCCAAGAATAATTCCCTCTCTTTAATGAATTTTTTTTTTTTTTTTTTTTTTTTTTATCACTGAACCTCGTTAGTGACCAAACGGATACTCGTTAAGATGTCGAGACAGTGAAACCAACAACAAAATACCATCGCAACAAAGAGAAGAGCATTCGTTTTTGAAAAAACACTCAATTATTAACGAGACGCACTATATATATATTTTTTTTTCTTTTTTTTTTCTTTTTTTTTTTTTTTTTTTTTTTGTACACATTTCATTGCAATAAAAATCTTCAACCCTTCGTTGCCATCGAGAAATAAATCAATTCATTCGACTTGACGAAACGGCGACGAGAGACTTTCGTTGCACATGAATATGTAGCAAGTTTTTGTTGCATCTTCCTCGAACGTCTTTTCTCGCACGAATTAACGACCGAAAGTCTCGGGGTCGAATCTCGTAACGTAAGAATATTATTCGACGTGATATGCGAACGATTATTTCGCAAAATTAAATATTAGTAAATTTTGTTTAAAATCTTTTGGATGAAAAATGAAAAAATTTTAAAGGATTTATGAAAATTTTGAAGGAATTTGAAAAAATAATAAGTGACAAATTTTTCAGCGATAAGGAAGTGAATTATTGATGACTTATTTTTTTTTTAATAATTGTTTACTAAATATTGTTTAAAATCTTTTGGATGAAAAATGAAAAATTTTGAGGGTTTATGAAAATTTTGACGGAATTTGAAAAATAGTAAGTGACAAATTTTTCAGCGATAAGAAAGTGAATTATTGATGACTTATTTTTTTTTTTTTTTAATAATTGTTTACTAAATATTGTTTAAAATCTTTTGGATGAAAAATGAAAAATTTTAAGGATTTATGAAAATTTTGAGGGAATTTGAAAAAATAATAAGTGACAAATTTTTCAGCGATAAGGAAGTGAATTATTGATGACTTTTTTTTTTTAAATAATTGTTTACTAAATATTGTTTAAAATCTTTTGGATGAAAAATGGAAAATTTTGAGGATTCATGAAAATTTTGAGGGAATTTGAAAAATAATAAGTGACAAATTTTTCAGCCATGAGGAAGTGAATTATTGATGACTTATTTTTTTTTTTAATAAATGTTTACTAAATATTGTTTAAAATCTTTTGGATGAAAAATGAAAAATTTTAAGGATTTATGAAAATTTTGAGGGAATTTGAAAAAATAATAAGTGACAAATTTTTCAGCGATGAGGAAGTGAATTATTGATGACTTATTTTTTTTTTTTTTTTAATAATTGTTTACTAAATATTGTTTAAAATCTTTTGGATGAAAAATGAAAAATTTTAAGGATTTATGAAAATTTTGAGGGATTTTGAAAAAAATAATAAGTGACAAATTTTTCAGCGATGAGGAAGTGAATTATTGATGACTTATTTTTTTTTTTTTTTAAATAATTGTAGTATTAATAATTAAAAAAAGTAATGACTCTCAGAGTTTATTATCTGACAATATTGTTGCCGTAATTATCTATAATTCATTAGTTAACTAATTGAAGGTAGTTACAATAATAGTGCAAAAAATTTAAGCAACTATAAAAATAATTAGATGGGATTACAATTAATCGTTGTCACTTAATTGTAGCTAGAAGAATGATTATTTGAACGAACTATAAAATTCTTTCCGTGCAAATAACGCCGTTTCGATTCCGCCGGGCAACTGCGAAATGTACAAGTAGTATTATTACTGTTATAATATAATTTGCGAAGCTTCGGGCAATTTTTTTTTTAAAGATAAGCAAGCCAAGATTAAGGTAGTACAGTCAAGTCAATTGTGTGATAAAATTGATTTTTTTAAATTGTTTAAAATGATTTTATAAAATATTATGAAAAAAGTAACTACGAAATAACATTTTTTTTGCCGGTCTGAAGTAAAACGAAGTAATTTACTCGTTTCGTGAAGAATATTTTCCAAAAACAACGGCAAAATCGAAATAAAATCACAAATTTAGTTGATACAAAACTGTGTAAAAAAATATTCCTGTGGATTTATTATTGGCGCTAGCTGAATTATTTTCTAAATTCATTTTCGTCCATTTTTCCAATCGAATTTTAATTTTCACCTTAATTTATACGTCTTTTTTTTTTCTAAAAAATTTGAAACGATTTTCAAAATTTGCTCACTTGATTGACTTGACTGTACCAAAGATAATATCTGACAAAAAGAAAAAGAAAAAAAAAAGAGCGAAAGTTTCTATATATTTTTTCTATCAAATTTCACCTTAATGTATACTAGATTTTTTTTTTCTCTTAAATGATTTAAAACCTTTTTCAAAATTTGCTCACTTGATTGACTTGACTGTACCAAAGATAATATCTGACAAAAAGAAAAATAAAAAAAAAAAGAGCGAAAGTTTCTATATATTTTTTCTATCAAATTTCACCTTAATTTATACTAGATTTTTTTTTTCTCTTAAATGATTTAAAAGGTTTTTCAAACTTTTGTCACTTGATTGACTTGACTGTACCAAAGATAATATCTGACAAAAAGAAAAAGAAAAAAAAAGAGCGAAAGTTTCTATATATTTTTTCTATCAAATTTCACCTTAATTTATACTAGATTTTTTTTTCTCTTAAATGATTTAAAAGGTTTTTCAAAATTTGCTCACTAGATTGACTTGACTGTACCAAAAATAATATCTGACAAAGAGAAAAAGAAAAGAAAGAAAAGAAAGCGAAAGTTACTATATATTTTTTCTATCAAATTTCACCTTAATTTATACTAGATTTTTTTTCTCTTAAACGATTTAAAACCTTTTTCAAAATTTGCTCACTTGATTGACTTGACTGTACCAAAGATAATATCTGACAAAAAGAAAAAGAAAAAAAAAAGATCGAAAGTTACTATATATTTTTTCTATCAAATTTCACCTTAATTTATGCTAGATTTTTTTTTCTCTTAAACGATTTAAAACCTTTTTCCAAATTTGCTCACTTGATTGACTTGACTGTACCAAAGATAATATCTGACAAAAAGAAAAAAAAAAAAGAGCGAAAGTTTCTATATATTTTTTCTATCAAATT
Source organism: Ephialtes manifestator (assembly GCA_963970395.1). Taxonomy (NCBI): domain Eukaryota; kingdom Metazoa; phylum Arthropoda; class Insecta; order Hymenoptera; family Ichneumonidae; genus Ephialtes; species Ephialtes manifestator. The sequence continues at coordinate 24,501,498 of OZ019982.1, read as the reverse complement.
TCACCTTAATTTATACTAGATTTTTTTTTCTCTTAAATGATTAAAAAGCTTTTTCAAAATTTTGTCTCTTGATTGACTTGACTGTACCAAAGATAATATCTGCCAAAAAGAAAAAGAAAAAAAAAAAATTCTATCTAATTTCACCTTATTTTATACTAGATTTTTTTTTCTCTTAAATGATTTAAAAGGTATTTCAAACTTTTGTCACTTGATTGACTTGACTGTACCAAAGATAATATCTGCCAAAAAGAAAAGAAAAAAAAAAACGAAAGTTTCCATAAATTTTTTTTATCAAATTTCACCTTAATTAATACTAGATTTTTTTTCTCTTAAACGATTTAAAACCTTTTTCAAAATTTGCTCACTTGATTGACTTAACTGTACCAAAGATAACATCCGATAAAGAAAAAAAAAAAAAAAAAAAAAAAAAAAAAAAAAAAAAAAAAAAAAAAAAAAAAAAAAAAAAAAAAAAAAAAAGAACGAAAGCTATTATATATTATTGAGTATTAAGGAGGTTTAATATTCGGTGACGCAGGTGGAACAAAGAGCCAATGTGGCTTGTAGCTTGTATCTACAATATCCTCATCATATTCCTTTCCCATGATGTGCTATGGTCTCTTCTAATATATAATACCAACTCCGAAGAAACGATTTACATACGAAACACGTTTTTTGTCCGGTCCAGAGACTCCGACGTCCAGCACGGACGCCGGAGACATTCTGGCCAATTTCCCGCAATTAGCTTAGACCCCTTCAGGGCAACCGGACCCTGCGCTTACTTTATTATACATATATATATAAATGTATATATATATATTCTCTTGGTGCGTATAATAATCAACGGAAGAACCGACGATTTTTGTGACATTAGCATAAGTCCTCGTATCAAACATCAGACGCTTAATCTTTGTTTTCATTACACCCCATGGCACCTGTCATTTAAGGGATCTTTCCAGTGTGAAAAAAAAAATCGAAATTTTTTTTTGTCTTGATTTCTTTATGATATTCCGACGTTTTTTTTTTAATTTTTTTTTTATTTTTGAAGAATTAATTTGGTTATAAATTTCTTGAAAAGATTTTTTTGACTACATTTTTTTCGGAAAAATAATATAATTACAAATTTTTCGAAAAATTAATTTGCTCAACAAAGTTTCGAAAAAAAGTTCTGAACGGATAAAAAATGCTGATCTGATGAAAATTATCGATTTTTTTTCATCAACAATTTGACGTATTTTTCCGCACTTTCCTTATCTAAGGAACGTAAAAAAATGAGACAAATCGTTTTTACGAAAGTTGAGATGGTGACCGTTTTGCCCCCAATCCCGATATTTAAGGGATCTTTCCAGTGTGAAAAAAAAAATCGAAATTTTTTTTTGTCTTATCCATTATTATATACGGTCAAAAAAATCCTCTCAAATTTTTGGAGCGAAATTCGAAATACTTCGCTGGCATACTTTATGGATCTGGCATCGCCGATTAGTCGTAAGTACACAATTTAGGTATATGAAATTTCTACACTCGAAACTTTAAACGCGTTTATCTCGAAACGACATTTTTCAAAACGGTGGACATTCTCCAGGGAACAGTTTTCAAGCGATCGTTTTCAAATTTTAGGAGAACATTCTTCATGCTATTCTCTATCGTGCTATGGAAGCTTTTTTTTTTAAATCTTCCCATTAAAAAAAAAAAAAAAAAAAAAACTGTCGAAAAAACGGCTAAATTCGGTACTTTTTGTTCAAACCGCCGCCATTTTGTCAATTTTGATTTTAAAAAAAGCCTCCATAGCGCGATAGCCAATCGCATACTAATTAATAATCCTTTGGGTTTTTTTTTAGATCAAATTTTGCGACCCCTAGGATGTCCACCGTGAGGCTATCTTTTTTATCAACATTATTTTCAAGAAATAAAAAAAAATATTTAAACAATAAAAATTGTCTTATAAAAAATCATTTTCTGTCATTCATGATTACCTTAATATGTCATAAAAATGTCAGATTGATCGGCGTATAGTAACCGTCCGAAAAAAAATCGTGAAAATAGGCTATTTTTCGGGCCGTCACACTGGAAAGATCCCTTAATTTTTTTTGTAAAGCTTTTCAATGGGATTGGAAAATTGCAGAAAGTAACTTTTTTTATTTTCGTCGAGGCTGTTAATTTGACTAAATGACGAAGTTTCATGGAGGAAGTTTTGTTTTCATGAAAATTTTTTTTTTCGAGATTTTCATGTCAAAATACTTAAAATGGTTTGAAACGTCAAAATGAAAATTCATATAATTGTAACTTTTAAACTATTCGACCGAATCAGCTCAAATTTCAACAACATGTCCAGTACTGGCCAATCTTCAATTGGTATAAATTTTACTAAAATCGCTTGACGCATTTCATTTTTATAAGAATTTTGAGATTTTGAAAAAAGTACGTAAACGCTGCAGCTCGAACAAATTTTTAGCTATCGGGCTGAAACTTTGTATTAAAATTGAACAAAGTGATGCGGACTTTGGTATCGAATTTGGGCGAAATCGGCAAAGCGGTTCGGTTTTTATGAGATTTTGAATTTTTCGAAAATTTTTTGGTTTTGCTCTAATTCACGTTAAATTTTGACAAATCGACTGAAATTTTCTGCACAGGAAAAATAACATTCAGCCCTGATGCATACCAAATTTGGTGATGATCGGTAAAACGGTTCGGATTTTACGTGATTTTCAATTTTTTCTTATTTAAGGTGATGCATTTTTTCAAATTTTATAACTATAATTTATTTTTGTCATCTTACATGGTTACAACTATGTATTAACTTTTCGTTTTTCTTTCTCTTTTCGACAATTTGTTACCAAATTTTATTTCTTCATAATTCAAATTTCTATAAATTTGAGATTTAAAAATTTGTATTTAAAACAAGGACGCAAAGTGGAATTTTGCAAATTGCTTCGTCAATAATTTTCATCGAAAAAATAAAACAAAGAAATTTCGATGAAATGAAAATTAATGAGGAATCTTTTTTTTTTTTATAACAAATAAAAACATTTTGTTAATTTTATTTAAAAAAATGTTGGACTTTTTTTGGATTAAAAAAAAGTGCATCAATAATTTGTTTAAGTACAAACATAAAAATGTTGTAAGAATAATTCGTAGCACAACTTGTTAATATAATAACAAGAGTAATTGTACCTAGAGTCTACAGAATATTTTAGAGTAGTCAAAGTGTACGCAAAACTCTTTCGCTTCCGCTCGTAAATCTGCAAACAACGATCGTTCGCCTTTTTTTTTCGTCTCTTTCCTTCCGCGGGCTTTCCATTGCCATTTCGTCCTTATATACTGCATATCCAATGTAAACGATATATATAAAAATAAAATTTATATAATATAAAAATCTAAAAAAAATTATTTTTAAAAATCTATAGAATATATAGAATTTTTTTAAAAATTATATATTTGAAAATGTTTGTTTTTTAATAATAATAAAAATCTGAATATTATATTAATTCCATATAAATGGAAAAATTTATATAATATAGAAATCTAAGAAAAATTATTTTAAATAATCTATAGATTGTATAGAATTTTTTTTAAAATTATATATTTGAAAATGTTTGTTTTTTAGTAATAATAAAAATCTTAATATTATATCAATTCTATATAAATGCAAAAATTTATATAATATAGAAATCTAAGAAAAATTATTTTAAAAAATCTATAGAATATATAGAATTTTTTTAAAAATTATATATTTGAAAATGTTTGTTTTTTAACAATAATAAAAATCTTAATATTATATAAATTCTATATAAATGCAAAAATTTATATAATATAGAAATCTAAGAAAAATTATTTTAAAAAATCTATAGAATATATAGAATTTTTTTTAAAATTATATATTTGAAAATGTTTGTTTTTTAGTAATAATAAAAATCTTAATATTATATCAATTCTATTTAAATGCAGAAATTTATATAATATAAAAATCTCAGAAAAATTATTTTTAAAAATCTGTAGATTATATAGATTTTCTTTTTTAATTATATATTTCAAAATGTTTGTTTTTTAATAATAATAAAAATCTTAATATTATATAAATTCTATATAAATGCAAAAATTTATATAATATAGAAATCTAAGAAAAATTATTTTAAAAAATCTATAGAATATATAGAATTTTTTTTAAAATTATATATTTGAAAATGTTTGTTTTTTAGTAATAATAAAAATCTTAATATTATATCAATTCTATATAAATGCAAAAATTTATATAATATAAAAATCTCAGAAAAATTATTTTTAAAAATCTATAGATTATATAGATTTTCTTTTTTAATTATATATTTCAAAATGTTTGTTTTTTAATAATAATAAAAATCTTAATATTATATCAATTCTATTTAAATGCAAAAATTTATATAATATAAAAATCTCAGAAAAATTATTTTTAAAAATTTGTAGATTATATAGATTTTCTTTTTTAATTATATATTTCAAAATGTTTGTTTTTTAGTAATAATAAAAATCTGAATATTATATAAATTCTATATAAATGCAAAAATTTATATAATATAAAAATCTCAGAAAAATTATTTTTAAAAATCTGTAGATTATATAGATTTTCTTTTTTAATTATATATTTCAAAATGTTTGTTTTTTAACAATAATACAAATCTTAATATTATATCAATTCTATTTAAATGCAAAAATCTATATAATATAAAAATCTAAGAAAAATTATTTTTTCAAATCTATAGATTATATAGAATTTTTTAAAAATTATATATTTGAAAATGTTTTTTTTTAATAATAATAAAAATCTTAATATTATATAAATTTTATATAATAGCAAAAAAATTTAATATCAAATATTTTCTTATAAAAATATTTTTTTATTTTTTTTTATTCGGATATGTCTGCGTAAATGGTCAATTGGAGCTGGGAGCTTGTAAAATTTCACAGGATTCGCGTTTGGTCGAGGCAAAACGGTTCGGGCCCAGTGAAACTCTGAATTTTACTGCGCGAAACACTGTGCAACGTTTGTTCTCCGCCAGACACCACAATTTTCTTTTTTTCTTTCCTATTTCGTTACCCCGACAAAAGCGATCATCTCCGTGAGACTTTATAGCGTGGAACGCACGTCATTGAGGAGAAATTTTCAAATTATCTTTGTCGATAGTCGTGAAAACAAAAATTGCTTCTGCGAAACGCGAAATCACAGTTGGATCATTATATTTCCTGTCTGTCACCTAAAATTATTTAAAAAAGTATTCGCGGCGTTAAATCAATGTTAACACTCTTTTTATCGTTATATTTTAACTGAATTAGATCGTAATGTGAACGAATCAATGATCCTTGACTCAAAGCTTTGCAAATCGTAAAAATTGAGATCGCGATCAACGATCTTTGACGACGGTAATGCGAATAACAATATTTACATTTAATGTAATAACTTTTTTATGTAGTTGGTAATATTTGCGAAATAAATTTTAAAAAAGAAAATATTTAGAACATCTAGAAATGAAAACAGTCGATTTTTAAGATCACGCAATTTTTGTTCTTGTGAAATTGTCTTATTTCATTTTACACTAATTTGTTGCACATTTGTTATGTCACTTCTGGTTTGAAAGAATTATTTCTGTTAATTTTACGATTCTTTTAAATATACAAATATACGAATTTAATTTAAAATATACAAATTTGTCAAATTAATTTAAAAAAAAAATAGTTAAAAAAAATCCTATCAACATTTTCAAATTTTCTTTACGCCCGGTTGAAAAAATCGGTTCTAAAAAACATTAACTCAGACACTAAAACATACATTATTTTTTTTTTTTTTTTTAAATCATCAAGAACTTCAAAAGTTGTACGTGCGTAAAAAAATTGAATGTCTTGTAATCATCAAATTATCGACCAATTCGATCGCTCGTCGTTGCCGATTTATATATTTCGATGACGTCTTAGATTTTGACATTGACCGTTCGATAATAAGACGTCTGTGAAATATGTGAAACCCTGGAGGGAATTTTGCGATCGGTATATATATATTCAAGTACCAGCCGGTGTGTATAGCGAAAGATCGAGCGAGTCACCGATGAAACAGATTGCGATTAAATTCCAGTACATCAACTCGTTACATGCTATTTAATTCAATTGCAAAAAAAAAAAATATACTGAAAAAAAATTCCAACATTTCCAAATTTTCTTTACGACCGGTTGCAAAAATCGGTTCTAAAAAACATTAACTCAGACACTAAAACATACAGTATTATTATTTTCATCAAGAACTTCAAAAGTTGTACGTCCGTCAAAAAATTGAATGTCTTGTAATCATCAAACTATCGACCAATTCGATCGCTCTTCGTTTAACGATTTCGCGCCGATACCTCTAAAATACCTCTAAAATACTTCTAAAATATTTCGATGACAGCGTCTTAGATTTTGACATTGACCGTTCGATAATAAGACGTCTGTGAAATATGTGAAACCCTAGAGGGAATTTCGCGATCGGTATATATATATTCAAGTAACAGCCGGTGTGTATAGCGAAAGATCGAGCGAGTCACCGATGAAACAGATTGCGATTAAATTCCAGTACACCAACTCGTTACATGCTATTTAATTCAAATCTTCCCAAATTTTCTTTATGACCGGTTGAAAAAATCGGTTCTAAAAAACCTTAACTCAGACACTAAAACATACATTATTATTATTCTCATCAAGAACTTCAAAAGTTGTACGTCCGTCAAAAAATTGAATGTCTTGTAATCATCAAACTATCGACCAATTCGATCGCTCTTCGTTTAACGATTTCGCGCCGATACCTCTAAAATACTTGTAAAATATTTCGATGACAGCGTCTTAGATTTTGACATTGACCGTTCGATAATAAGACGTCTGTGAAATATGTGAAACCCTGAAGGGAATTTCGCGATCGGTATATATATATTCAAGTAACAGCCGGTGTGTATAGCGAAAGATCGAGCGAGTCACCGATGAAACAGATTGCGATTAAATTCCGGTACACCAACTCGTTACATGCTATTTAATTCAAATCTTCCCAAATTTTCTTTATGACCGGTTGAAAAAATCGGTTCTAAAAAACCTTAACTCAGACACTAAAACATACATTATTATTATTCTCATCAAGAACTTCAAAAGTTGTACGTCCGTCAAAAAATTGAATGTCTTGTAAGCATCAAATTATCGACCAATTCGATCGCTCTTCGTTTAACGATTTCGCGCCGATACCTCTAAAATACTTCTAAAATATTTCGATGACAGCGTCTTAGATTTTGACATTGACCGTTCGATAATAAGACGTCTGTGAAATATGTGAAACCCTGAAGGGAATTTCGCGATCGGTATATATATATTCAAGTAACAGCCGGTGTGTATAGCGAAAGATCGAGCGAGTCACCGATGAAACAGATTGCGATTAAATTCCAGTACACCAACTTATTACATGCTATTTAATTCAAATCAAAAAAAAAAAGACCAAATCTTTCCAAATTTTCTTTACGACCGGTTGAAAAAATCGGTTCTAAAAAACATTAACTCAGACACTAAAACATACTTTTTTTTTCTAACTAGTTCTTCAAAAATTGTAGTCCGTCAAAAAATTGAATGTCTTGTAATCATCAAATTTCCGACCAATTCGATCGCTCGTTATTACCGATTTATATATTTCGATGACAACGTCTTAGATTTTGACATTGACCGTTCGATAATAAGACGTCTGTGAAATATGTGAAACCCTGAAGGGAATTTCGCGATCGGTATATATATATTCAAGTAACAGCCGGTGTGTATAGCGAAAGATCGAGCGAGTCACCGATGAAACAGATTGCGATTAAATTCCAGTACACCAGCTCGTTGCATGCTGTATAGTATATCAGCATTGCCGTGTGCTCGCGGAGACTCGAGCTCGCACTGAAAGAGACTCTCCTGCTCGAAGCTCTTTCCCCGTTCCGTTCACTCTTGACGCTATTAGCTCTATCACACTCGTCGTATGGCTAGTAAACCGGTTTTCCATACGTTTAATTTCACGCTGAAGTCGACGCAATTCAGTTTACACGGATACTCCCCATTTTCCATGGGTTTACACGCGCTGTGTGTGACTTTGCTTCCCAGCGGCGAAGTGAACGAGCGAACGAACTATATATATATATATATATATATATATGCCACGAGAAGCGATGCACGGTACATTCGAGCAATCTACATAGTCGCGGTTCGACCCCTCGAGAGATTAATAATCATTGGTCACCATCGACGCGACCTTCCGACGATTCTGCTCAATTTTACCTTAAATTTTTTAACCTTCTATTTATTATCCACATCCTAATCTGATCGATACACGAAAAAAAAATCATTTGCTAGCACAGTGATAGCAAACTTTATTTATTGGCCCAGAAAATGTGTTTGCTGGCCTAACAAATAATTTTGCTCATCTAGCAAATCTTTTTGCTAGTCTAGCAAATAATTTTGTTCACCTAGCAAATCTTTTTACTAGTCTAGCAAATAATATTTATAATAATTTCTATAATTTAATAATAATTTCTAGCATAGTGATAGCAAACTTTATTTGTTGGCCGAGAAAATGTGTTTGCTGGCCTAACAAATAATTTTGCTCACCTAGCAAATCTTTTTGCTGGTTTAGCAAATAATTTTTATAATAATTTCTATAATTTAATAATAATTTCTGGCATAGTGACGGCAAACTTTATTTGTTGGCCGAGAAAATGTGTTTGCTGGCCTAACAAATAATTTTGCTCACCTAGCAAATCTTTTTGCCGGTCTAAGCAAATTTTTTGACAAGCCTAGCAAATAATTTTTGTTAGACTAAGAAATAAAAGTTTTCTCTCCGTGTAACCGTAAGGAAAATTCGTGATATATTTTTTTGGATTTTTCTTTTTTTCAAAGAAATAAAATAATTATTTAATCACGAAAACTTTTTACTCATGATAATCATGATAATTGTGGAAAATAATTTTTCGAATTTATGGAAGATTAAATTGATATAGGAAATATGAAATATTAATTTCATATAAATCATAAGAAATATAACAAAACGATTGTGACCAAATTGTGACAAAATTAATACAAAATTTATTTTTAAAAATTTGTCATTTTGGCACAAAATGGCTATATTTTTTTCTCTCAAAGAAAAAAATGAATAATAATTTAATCACGAAAACGTTTTACAGTTTTTTTTTTTGTGATTTTCTTTAATCATGATAATTGTGGAAAATTATTTTTCGAATTTATGGAAGATTAAATTAATATAGAAAATAATAAATATTAATTTGATTCAAGTTATGAAAAATATAACAAAATGATCGTAACCAAATTGTGCCAAAATTAATACCAAATTTATAACAAAAAATTTGACATTTTGCCACAAAATGGCTATAAATTTTTAAGAAATGTGGATTCGACGACTCGGACTTGTATTTATTTTCTTGATAACTAATCAAACTTTGAAATGCTTCGTTTTTAATAAGAATGCGTTGTTTAATTTTTTCTTATTTCAATTTTTGACATTTCCCAAAAGTATAAAAATAAAATTTTGTTTCCGACAAAATTCTGGTCGATTTTCCCTTAAATTTTTTAATTTTCGATTTATACACTTCCTAATCTGATCGGTAACCGAACATTTATTTTACTCGTGTGCTTAAGGAAAAATAGTTGTAAAACTTTTGTGAATTTTTTTTTACGATTCGTTAAACACGATAATTGCGGGAAACAATTTTTTCTTAATTTTCGAAGATAAAATTGATACAACAAATATTGCACCTTAAAATGATACACTTCTGAATCTGATCGGCAACTGTACATTTATTTCACTCGTGTGCTTAAGGAAAAATAGTTGTAAAACTTTTTTGATTTTCTTTTTACGGTTCTTTAAACACGATAATTGCGGAAAATAATTTTTTCTCAATTTTCGAAGATAAAATTGATACAACAAATATTGCACCTTAAAATGATACATTTCTGAATCTGATCGGCAACCGTACATTTATTTTACTCGTGTGCTTAAGGAAAAATAATTATAAACTTAAAAAAAAAAATTTTTACGGTTTTTTAAAAACGATAATTGCGGGAAATAAATTTGAAATTTTGGAAGATAAAATTGATACAAGAAATATGAAATATTGCACCTTAAATTGATACACTTCAAAGATAATTCATATTTTTAAATCAGGCTTTAACAAATTTTGGGTTTGCGATACGATCGCTCAATTTTTGAAAATTTTTAATATACACAAAACATTTTGTTTGAATGAATATTTTTGAATGAATCAATAGTTGATTTTACCTTAGAAGAATTAAGAATAAGATTAAGCAGAAAAATAAAAAGTTTTTTGCAATTTTTAATGTAAATAAATTATTGTGTTCGTCTTAACTTTTCCGAAATCTTTGATCTCTTTTTCGTCCATGTATCGTTTTAAGGGGGTTAATATGATTAATTATTTTAAGCCCTTTTTTCACATAAAAATCTTTTTTTTCATTAATTATACTTTGCTATTGGCGGCGCAAAACGAGAAACTCACAGCGTAACACAATAATTTGTATTCATAACTGAAAATCTGTGTTTTTCTACCGATTTATCGTCTTGCGTCGCAAAGTTATTAAATGTGCGGAAAGTTTAATAATTTCCGCCTTTCGGGAACGCAAGAGGCTTAAGATTTTCCACAGTGTCTATAAAATCCTAATAGATCGATTGATTTTGCTTTAAAAATAGTCACTCGGCATTTTTATGGTGTTTAATTAATTTATAATCAACAAACAATTTTCAAAAATTCATTTTTCGAAAAACTGTTTAGTCACTTTGAATTAGTCCCAAAAAAGTGTCTGTTTACGTTATCAATTTCGTATTTTCTCGTCTTTTTCATCGCTCGCACAATTTAACAATTTTTTAAACGCCATTTTAATTAAATAATTATTTTCACATTTAATAAAAAAAATGTTATTTTTCACTGTCACTTTATTTATTGTGATTTTTAGGATCGAAGTTAAAAAAAAGACTTCACTTTTTTTTTTTTAGATTTAAATCGGCTTGTAAATCGAAGACTTTGAAATTTTGACCAAAATTACAGTTTTTCGTCACTGAATTTTCTTGGGCGATGCACTCGTCGTTGCACTTAAAACTTTCGGTTGTATTTTGATCGTCGCTCTTTTTTCGTCAGATTTTGCATTTATTTTAAGTCTTGACGTTACTTTCATTTTATTCACACACTGTTTTTCGTTCGACGACGTTGCACATGATTATTTCGAGAGCGATATGTTGGCGCGTATCGCAATCGCGATGATCCGTCGCCAAGTTCACTCCATAGATCGATAAAAGGCTCTTGATACGTCGGGTCGAGTCGCGCACGTGTCAAACGTCAAAGTGTCGCGATAGTCGTCGCCAAATCTTTTTATTTCTTTAAACAGTCGTGTTAAAACAATATAATATTAATATTCAAGTATTCTTTCCTCAAGTTACACAATTTTTATTATAAGTTTCTTAAAAAAAGTTATAAGTTTACGTGGCTATAATTTCGATAATTTTTCGCGCACTTTTTTGAATTGCCAATTTTTAAACGTTTTATATAAAATAAAGTACCATTTAATAGCCACACAAAAAAATATTAATTCATCATTATTTCAATAAATTCGAATTACTGAATGAGATTATTTAAAGCAAACTTTACATTTAATATGGAATATTTAAAATAAACTAATTGTTTGATAAATTATGTTTAAAGCCTTTTGGCGCAATATTTGAATCGTTGTAATCACCAGGCGAAGATTTTTCGAAACTTTTCGAAAACGATTTTCGAAGAGAGAAAATATATGGAGATCGAGTTGATGGATAACTAATATTAAAATTTAAGTTTTTGTTTATCAAGTTTCACGATTAGACACTTTTATTTTCCGGTAGGGTATTTTTTAAATTATAAGTTTGTTAATAAAGTCGTTTATTCGTGGTTATAATCTCGATGACAATACTTCGCGCACTTTTCGTTCAACTGCCGTGTCAAAGGTTTAACAACCGTATAATAATAACATTTAAGTTTTTTTTCCCAAGTTTCACGGTTACACACTGTCATTTTCCGGTCGTCATCAAGATAGCGCGTTTTTTTTTGTGTTACAAGTTTCTTTTAAAAAATTCGTTCTTAGCGCTTCACGAAGTTTCACCCTCGGTTATTTCGTGGCTGTAATCTCGATGACAATCCTTCGCGCACCTGTCATTTGTCGTCGCGCTTCGTTACGCGTCGCTTCACCAAACGATGACACTTTAATTTACAAATTTATTTAAACATTGCGTTGAGAAAAAAAAACGAAAAGTATTTACACAACCAATCGTAGCACTTAGTTCTATCAATTATTATAATATTAGTATCTATTATATACATAGATATATCAATACGTACAAAATCGTGAATTCACGAAAATTTGAAAACTGCATTTAACGTTAAATCCTCTGTATTTTCGCGATTTCGAATTTCTCGAACATTCGCGTATGACTAAAAGTTCCGGATTCGAAGTGACATTTTTTCAACAATGGCCAAACGTCACTGGCACTTTTATTCGTCGTGCACGATCGTCATGTTCACAAAATGTCACTTCGATGCGCGGCGTCAATATTCAAAGATCGTGCTTGAATTATTTTTCGCACATTAATTCAATGAAAATTTATATAAAATCCTTTCATCCCTAACGAATTGACAATCATTAAACTTACGAAAAATTTGAAGTGAATCAAACGTCACTGGCACTTTTATTCGTCATGGACGATCGAAAAATTCACCAATGTCACTTATATACGCGTCGCCAATGATAAAACTACGATACTCTTTCGTCACACACGTTTTTATTAACAACCAATCGTAGCACGTCCTCAAATCAAACATATTGTAACGACCAATCGAATTCCTAATCCGTGTATTTGATTTTTCGGCCGTATATTATAGATTATAATTCTGAATAACGTTAACGATCATGAAATATCATTCGCTAGTGACGTTTTTCATATATAGATATATAAAAAAAAAAGTTCAAGTCATAAGGTCCCATTTAACATAAAACCCCCTGTATAATTGTAATTCCGCGTCTGTCGTATTTTCGTCAAGTCTCGTATTTTTCTAACATAAAACTGTCACTGGCACTGGAATTCCTCCACGAGATGTAAAACTAATATTCTGTCGTCACACACATTTTTTTTTTTTGTTGTTGATGTTGTTGTTGTTGTTGTTTTTTTTTTTTGAAACTCACCTGCAGAATGTATCCTCTAGTGTAATCCTCGTGGTTCCAGCCGAACGCGGCTAAGATACGTGTCACTTTCGCGTGCGGCAACTGGTTAAACAACTGATCGAGGAGTATCTTAAGTCGTATGGGTAGCGCGAGTGAGCCGTAAAGGACGAGGGATGCGACGTCAAACACGGCCGTCGGCTCGACAGTCTCTGAAGCCGGTGGCCTCTCCTCCTTCTCCGCAGCAACATCGCCGGCTCTTTCCCCACCACAGTTACCGCCAACGCCACCACGGTCGCGTAGCTTTACCCTCCCTCCGGCGCTTTTGTCCTCCCTACCAGAACGTCGTGGGCCGGAGGCGACATCCCCACCATCGTCAGTATTACTACCGCCTGTTCCGTGTTGCTGGTGCTGCTTGTGGAGGTTTGACAGTCGCGCGAGCGCTGCAACACACGTAAAGAGAGAGAGAAAAGGTGAGAGCGCGGTTGTGGATCAGTGGCAACACACAGCAGCGCAGACGTTGCTGTAGAGTTAGTATTCTTGCGTCCCTACTATACGACGCGAGGGAGACATCGTCGCATCGCAGTCGCATGGATCGCACGCCGGCGTCGAAGGTTTGTTAGGTGGGGAGGTTATTTTATATAGCCGCTTGGACTCTACACGACGACGATGCGACTTTCCGCTAGCCGAACGACGCCCCCCCCCACTCTTCGTCGTCAAGAGACCTCTACTGTGTGTTCTTCTTCGTGGCCCTGCGGTATATTTTACTCCCACTTTTTCGATATTTTCGTGTCAAAGAGACGAAATCTTTGCGAGCTTTTATTACATGTAAGTCAAACGATAGCGACTCGACGACAAGTTAAAAACAGAATATTAATGTTGATTTCTGATTGATTTATATATTCACTTGTTTTCTTAGTTCTAATTAGTAGACTTATGATTTTGTTTATCTTTGTTGTTCTTCGTGACCCTGCGGTAAATTTTACTCCCACTTTTTCGATATTTTCGTGTCAAAGAGACGAGATCTTTGCGAGCTTTTATTACATGTAAGTCAAACGGTAGCGACTCGACGACAAGTTAAAAACAGTATATTAATGTTGATTTCTGATTGGTTTATATATTCACTTGTTTTCTTAAGTTTCTTAGTTCTAATTAGGAGACTTACGATTTTGTTTATCTTTGTTGTTCTTTGTGACCCTGCGGTAAATTTTACTCCCACTTTTTCGATATTTTCGTGTCAAAGAGACGAGATCTTTGCGAGTTTTTATTACATGTAAGTCAAACGATAGCGACTCGACGACAAGTTAAAAACAGTATATTAATGTTGATTTCTGATTGATTTATATATTCACTTGTTTTCTTAAGTTTCTTAGTTCTAATTAGGAGACTTATGATTTTGTTTATCTTTGTTCTTCTTCGTGACCCTGCGGTAAATTTTAGTCACACTTTTTCGATATTTTCGTGTCAAAGAGACGAGATCTTTGCGAGCTTTTATTACATGTAAGTCAAACGATAGCGACTCGACGACAAGTTAAAAACAGAATATTAATGTTAATTTCTGATTGATTTATATATTCACTTGTTTTCTTAAGTTTCTTAGTTCTAATTAGTAGAGTTATGATTTTGTTTATCTTTGTTCTTCTTCGTGGCCCTGCGGTAAATTTTACTCCCACTTTTTCGATATTTTCGTGTCAAAGAGACGAGATCTTTGCGAGCTTTTATTACATGTAAGTCAAGCGGTAGCGACTCGACGACAAGTTAAAAACAGTATATTAATGTTGATTTCTGATTGATTTATATATTCACTTGTTTTCTTAAGTTTCTTAGTTCTAATTAGGAGACTTATGATTTTGTTTATCTTTGTTCTTCTTCGTGACCCTGCGGTAAATTTTACTCCCACTTTTTCGATATTTTCGTGTCAAAGAGACGAGATCTTTGCGAGCTTTTATTACATGTAAGTCAAACGATAGCGACTCGACGACAAGTTAAAAACAGTATATTAATGTTGATTTCTGATTGATTTATATATTCACTTGTTTTCTTAAGTTTCTTAGTTCTAATTAGGAGACTTGCGATTTTGTTTATTTTTGTTCTTCTTCGTGACCCTGCGGTAAATTTTACTCCCAATTTTTTGATATTTTCGTGTCAAAGAGACGAGATCTTTGCGAGATTTTATTACATGTAAGTCAAACGATAGCGACTCGACGACAAGTTAAAAACAGTATATTAATGTTGATTTCTGCCTGATTTATATATACTTTGTTCACTTGTTTTCTTAACCTTCGTAGTTCTAATTAGTAGTTTTTCTTTTTTCAGCGGATTTTCATATTTTGTAGTCTTACGATTTTGTTTATCTTTGTTGTATATTTTATTTACTACTGCGTTCTTCTTCGTGACCCTGCGGTAAATTTTCCTCCCACCATTTTGGCATATTCGTGACAAAGAGACGAGATCTTTGCGAGCTTTTACTAAACGTAAGTCAAGCGGCAGCGACTCGACGACAAGTTAAAAACGGAAAATTAATGTTGGCGATTTCTGTCGGATTTATATAAACTTTGTTCACTTGTTTTCTTAACTAGTTCTAATTAGTAGTTTTAGTTTCTTTAGTAATACTTTTTCTTTTATCTGCGGATTTTCATAATTTGTAGTCTTACGATTTTGTTTACCTTTGATGTATATTTGATTTTATTCTACATAATTTGATTTATGACATTTATATGAAATATGATTTGTCGTGCAGTTTGTTGGGGACATATCTTAGGGGACCTCATCCTAGGGCACGAAATAAACACATCTATCTATCTATCTATCTATGTACATATTTTGAACTCAATTTCAAAAAGTATGCGGCTCGTTTTGAAACATTAGCGACGTTAAAATCATCGACACAGCACAAGTTGATGTTGGAAGGAATGACGGATCTATCAAATTAAAATGGCTGATCGCTATGGTAGAAAGTAAACGTGAGATAGGGTAAATGCACCAGTAATTAAACAGCCACCAGTGAATGAACAACGACTTTTCGAGAGTTGATGAGAAATTCTGACGACTTGGATGAACATTAGATTTTTAATTTGTCTATTTTTTTTAGCTATCTACTGTGATTATTTCATTGGTCCGTTCATTTACTGGTGTTTTTGGACTTTTCGCTTTTAGCATTTATTTTTATATACTTTGCGATGAAAATACGATATTTTCTCAGTTGCATCGCATATATTCGGTATTCTGGTGAACCGTTAAAATTTTCGCAGATCATCTCGAAATATTTACATTTTATAGCAACTCATGATAAAAAAATCATTATCATTAACTGTTCATCTACTGGTCACTCTACTCTATGAGTCTGAAGAGTTAGTTGGTAAGTGCGTGATTATGTATGTATGAGTGAATTAGAATCTGTGCGGTTGTATTATCATATGTAATTTGTAAGCGTGATAAGTAAAGTGTAGCGCGATTTTTTGTAACTGTACTGTCTTTTGTCCCAGAGTACGAAATAAACGCATCTATCTGTGTGTCTATTAATTTCCAAAAAATCGATTAACAATCGATTAAATCCACTGACGTCAAAGACGTCAGTCCTCTCACGTGAATTTTCGAGTCATTTTATTTATCACACTCGGGATTAACCCGCATAAAAACCCTATCATATTCCTTACCCGTCGAATTAATTAAGGTTACCTTATGAGATTCATTCGCTCGTTCATCATCGGTAACAAACCGATGATGAACTAAATATCCTGCCTTGTTGCTTAAATGGATATCTGAGATTTATTCTCTCAACCAAGTAAATCTCCTTCGGGTCTAGTACATTTAACCCCTTCTCAAATCTATACCATCAAATTTAAATTATAGGGATTTTTGCCGTTCTGTCAATAGTCAAAAATAAGCAGAAATCTAAATTCATTTCAATATATATATCGATATATTGGTGGGTGTACTTTGAAATTTTATTCTATTTTTTTTTAAGAGGGCAAAAGAATGATTTCTTATATAGGGATTTTGACGATCTGTCAATAGTTAAAAATAAGCATAAATCTAAATTCGTTTCAATATATATATGGATATATTGGTGGGTGTACTTTGAAATTTTTTTTAATTTTTTTTTTTAAGAGGGCAAAAGAATGATTTTTTATATAGGGATTTTGACGATCTGTCAATAGTTAAAAATAAGCAGAAATCTAAATTCGTATCAATATATATTTTTCTCATTGTATAGAGTTTAAAGTATGTAAATGTAAATTGTAATAAGAGTATATGATTGTTTTGCCATTCTTGTCATTGTGTACAAGGAACTTGTCCTGTTCACTGTAGAATAAAATAAATTTAAAAAATATGGATATAATGGTGGGTGTACTTTCAAATGTCTTCTGCTATATTTTTTTTTCTTTTTGAGGGGGAAAGAGAAGGATTTTTTATATAGGGATTTTGACGATCTGTCAATAGTTAAAAATAAGCAGAAATCTAAATTCGTATCAATATATATTTTTCTCATTGTATAGAGTTTAAAGTATGTAAATTGTAATAAGAGTATATGATTGTTTTGCCATTCTTGTCATTGTGTACAAGGGACTTGTCCCGTTCACTGTAGAATAAAATAAATAAATAAAAAAGATATGGATATAATGGTGGGTGTACTTTCAAATGTCTTCTGCTATACTTTTTTTTCTTTTTGAGGGGGAAAGAGAAGGATTTTTTATATAGGGATGCGCGAGGAAAGAAAGCGATCCACTGGATATATAGATGTATATATGTATATAAATAGTGTGTATAGATATACGCAGGTCTAAACTATACTCTCACTATATACTTATCCCCACTTCGGAGATTCGCCGCCTAGCGCGACGAGTGCAACCAACTCCCACCCACCCTTCCGCCCCCGCCACTCAGATCGTGAACGTCGCAGAGGTGCTCCCGAGGCGTCGCGCTCCTATAACCCCCTCTCCATGCCAACGGCAGCATTCGCTCTGTGGAGACCCACTACTACCACTCGTCGCCGTCACCCGACAGCGACCCGCGTTCCGTACGGCGAGCACGAGAGACCATCAACCTGCTGCTGCCACCACTTTATACAGGGTTTCTAGTGCGGCGGATTTTCGTACTTCGGGATATATCTACGCTACGCTCTTGCTGACAGATTACGAATCATATCATTTTTCGACCTTGCCCGCTCTGCGCGGTCCACTATTAAGGTAAACGTACCAATGGTGGGACAGGTCCCAATTGAGGGACACTAAAGGGATATTTGTAGATACTAAGAGTTTAATGGATAAAATATTTAAAAATAACTCTTCCAATTGTATCTGTTATATATAATTAACATACGTGAAAAGATTTCATGTTTTTCATCGTAAATTGAAAATTTAAATAATAAGTATATTAGCGAACCTATGGTGTTCGAGCTTTTTCAGCAAATCCCTAAACCAATTAGCTAAGGAGAGCCGAATAATCATTAATATGATACCCCGGAGATTATAGTTCGTTCGAGACTTTCCATAGGTATTTCAAATTCAGAAATTCTTAAAGTTTAAGATTACACTGTCAAATGTTACGTACAATATCTTAAAACTCGTAATTTTTGTGTCCCGTTATTGGAGCTGACCGAATATACGTTGGCACCACTGTCCAACGTATGTTCCGCGACTGGGGCAAGTAGTAAGCAATCTCGCTGCGACCCAGAGCCGGGACACAATCGCACGATTGACATTTTGACGCGGATGTTGGGTTATGCGATAGCAAAAACTTCATTCATAATTTACTAAAATATATATATGTATTTTATAAACATATATGTTTTATTTATTGCATCATAGGTGTACATATGTGAACCGCACATTTTTTGGCATTTCTTTTCAAGCAGATGCATTAAAATTTGTAGATGTCCACCGATACGCACATTTGGTGTCCCGGCAGCGGGACATGAACAAAAATACCCGTCCCGGCACTGGTACATCTGCATTTTTCAGCGTTTTAATCAATAACTATTTATCAAACAATCAGAAATATTTTTATTGTATAGTTTTTGGAAACTAGAAACTCTAATCTTGCAATTCGTTACCACCATTTGCAAAATAATTAATATATCTATGCGGAAATTGGCATACAAAACAGACACCGCCTTAAACGTCCCGCCATTGGTACGTTTACCTTAGTACTTCAGTTTTTCTTGCATTTTTCTGGAGCCCTATCGTTATTTTTTTGTATTTTAGCGCCATACCTAGTTCTATACGGCTTATGAGCCCCCATTTTATAAACGTTTCAACCGACGAGAGCCCGAGTAAGGCCATTCGGTTTCATTCAATTTTTTTTCCACTACACAAAAGGTTTGTCGTTTGTATTCCTTTAATAATCTGTACTCTGTGTATGCTATAAATAAACGAATTTAAAAAAAAAAAAAATCATTTTTCGACCATTTAGGAATGCATTATTATTAATTCTGCGACTTTTTCTCACAAAACTGCATATTAATTAAATTGTAAAAAAAAAATTGAAAAAAAAAACAGTAAAATATGACTGTTATAAAAAAACAGTATATATAACAACTTTTTTTTTCCGATGCAGGATTAGATAATTTTATTAGGGCGTATAATTGCTGACAGACTCCGAATAATATCATTATTCGGTCATTAAGGAATACATGATTATTAATTCTGCGACTTTTTTTTACACAAATGTGTATTTAATAAATTAAAAAAAAAAATTGAGAAAAAAAAACAGTACAATATAAACTTTTTTTTTCTTTTTTTGGTGCAGGATTAGATAACTTTATTAAGGCGATTTCGCTTAAATTGGAATTCGTAAATTACTTGGGAATATATCTATGCTAGCTCTTGTTGACAGATTCCGAGTAATATCATTATTCGGTCATTGAGGACTGCATGATTATTAATTCTGCGACTTTTTCTCACACAAATGTGTATTGATTAAATTGTAAAAAAAAATTGAAAAAAAGTATGGTGTAATACGAACATTCAATTTTTTTGCAGGATTAGATCATTTTATTATCTACTTTTTGCAACAATTGTACGAAGCTTTTATAAAAAAAAATTTTTGTTGTAATTTCTGACGGGTTTTGAAAAACTCGCCATTTGCGGTCATTTTGTAGGAAAAATGGAGGCTATATTTAGTACGAAATAAATGGAGGGCCGAACTCCTCCATTTTTTAAATTTCTTTAGTTTTAAAGATTGATTTATCAGAAATATATCTGAAAGATATTCCAAATATATTTTCCGCTTGCATATATTTTATGTAAATCTTAAAATATGTCCGATATATAAAATTTACATATTATGAAACTGATATTTTGTACATCCTCATTTTCCTGAAGGCGGAGATGAGAAAAAGTGTATTTTCCAAAACCAATTTACCGAATGGTCATGTTTATCGAAACAATATGTCTAGAACGTAACAAAATATTATATTTTGATACAATATTTAATAACTTTTTTAATGTATCAAAATATGTATTTAATATACATAAAAATATCAATCTTTTAATATAATATATTTAATAATCTGTTTTATATATCAAATTATGAATAATAGAACGAAATCAACCGTCGAAAAAATATCAAAAATAAATTATTTTTCGCCGTTTTATATGCTGACTTTGTTTTTTTTTTTTCATTTCATTTCATTGTGTGAATCTTCCCACGGAGTTGAAGGACTTGGAAGAAAAAAAAATGCTCGCTTCTTCATTAAATGGGCAGCAAAAATTGCGCAATGAAAAAGAAAATGTTTTTCAATTGACTATGTCCTTGCTGAAAAAAGGGTTAACGATCGGAGTCACCTTCGGTGTGCCATATATCGCTGCTGCGCAAATGCGAAAGCGCTTTCCCCTGTGATAATCGTCACGCTTTTCGCGTCCACCTTATTTACGCGGTAGCGCACGAAACTCGGCAAACCTCATCACTCGTAGTTGTACGCCACAAAAAAAATAAAAAAATAACATATATATAAATGCTTATATATATATATTTTTTCCATTCTTACAACACAAGCAAATTAAACGAGAAATTTGTACAGAAACGCGTGAAAAATGTATTCAAGGTTTTCCGAAATTATAAAATAGATTGCAGACCCTAATATTCATCTCGGGTTGTTAACGAGCTTTGCGCGTCTCTCGAGATTATCATTTTATGAAATTTAAAAAAAAGATTGAATCTCGGATGGGAAATGGTTGCTATCCTCTTGGCAGATTTTAGATCGTAGTGTATATATGTACATATAGAGTATATGCGGCATTCTTCGTCAATTCAGCCACTGTTTTTCGAACCTTTTTGATTAGTCCCATAATTGGACACATTGTAGTACCACTTGAAATTAATCTCTCCTAATTTTTTCAGATTTTTAAATCCAATATTACGGAAAATGGGCTATTTCTTTAAAGTCAATATATCTTGAAAAATTAAAGTCATAGAAAAAAATTGTTTCAACATAAAAGTTGTAGTTTTATGTGAACTTTTCAATGAAATTTTCCAAATAATTTTGTCGGCCCGATAACAATGCTTTTTCGCTAAAATATATAAAGATTATTTTTTTAATCAAAAAATGCAATTTTCTTTTGGCTGAAAAAATTACAGAATCTTTGCGCCTATCTATTGATAATATAGAAAAATTGTCAGAGTGGGTCCGATCAAAGTTACGGAATAAAAAAATAAATACTTCAGAGTAAAAAAAATTTTGTCCAGATAACATTTTTAAAAAGTCTATAATGGACCAACTATTTTATTTATTTATCATCGCATGGACTACAAGTTTCAAATAAAAGCGTTGTTAACATTTTTCTTTTTTTTTCTCAACAAATTTTCTTTTACCTTGAACAAATGATGTCTTTACTCCGGAACTTTGATCGGACCCACTCTGACAATTTTTCTATGTTATCAATAGATAAGCGCGAAGATTCTGTAATTTCTGCAGCCAAAAAAAATTGCATTTTTTGGTTAAAAAAATAATCTTTATATATTTTAGCGAAAAAGCATTATTATCGGGCCGACAAAATTATTTGAAAAATGTCATTGAAAAGTTCACATGAAACTACAACATTTATGTTGAAACAATTTTTTTTTATGACTTTCATTTTTCAAGATATATTGACTTTAAAGAAATAACCCATGTTCCGTAATATTGGATTTAAAAATCTGAAAAAATTAGGAGAGAGTACTTTCAAGTGGTACTACAATGTGTCCAATTATGGGACTAATCGAAAAGGTTCGAAAAAAAGTGGCTGAATGACGAAGAATGCCTCATATATATATATATAGAGTTGTGTATAGGTGCGGTACGCGATGCCTTGTCTAGATGCGATCATCACTCATATCGCTCGGGCGACGATGGGAAAGTTGCCCGGCGTGCGCTCAGGATCCATTACCTTCGAGTACGTCAGCGTCGGCTACACGTCCACTGCTATATATTGTTTCTTTTTTTTTAATTCCTCCGACTTATCTCCGCGCCCGTTGTATAGTATTGTATAGCGAAATAGGTATCGTAGAGTGGTTAGGTATATTTTTTTTTAATTTACTTTAGCTTCAATACGATGTTTTACTTTTTTTATTTACGTTTTTTAAACACAATTTTTTTTTACGTTTTTTAAACACATTTTTTTTTTGGAGAATTAGGTACAAAACTTTTTTGATATTTTTTTCTCTTAATGAAAATGCTGAATAAAATATATATATATATATATGTTAAATCACGAAAGTGTTTTACAGGTTTTTTTGGACGTTTTTTTAAACATGATAATTGTGGGAATAATTTTTTCTAAATTTTGGAAGATGACATTGATATAAGAAAATTTCTTATATCTCATATTAATATTATATTAATTAGAAATATTATAATTATATTATATTAATTGATAATATTTCTATTTCTAGTAGAAATATCAGATAATAGATTATAATATTATTATTATTAATAATAATAGATAATATTTCTATTTCTAATAGAAATATTAATATTACTTAAAGAAATATTAATTTGATATAAATCGTGACAATTTTCTGCCGATTATAAGGATGCAAGGATTTTTATGAAAATGTTAAAGAATCATGATGGAAATACATAAAGAAGAAGTTCAACACTCTTTTCAAAGAATTTTCATGAGAATTGTGCATTTTTTGACAAAATGAATAACAATGTAAAAAAAAATATTAACATTTTGGCACAAAATGTAAGATTTTAGTAAAATGGCTATGGATTAAAAAAAAAATGAGAGCCAACGACTCGGACTTATACTTATTTTCTTTGTAATAAAACAAACTCCGAAATACTATTTTAAATAAAATTTTGTTGAATTTTTATTTTTTTACAAATTTCAATTTTTTGTATCGGAGCCCAAAGTAAAAAAAAAAAAAATACATTGAATTCAACTAAATTTTAAAAGCGTATCCGATCAGAAATTTCCTGCTCATGCTCATGTCCACCGTAAAATGTGGTTTCGAATTAATCAATTATATTTTCTTCTTATAAGCCTCAAAAAGTCGCGTATTTCCATCTTTTCAAATTTTGAATATGATGAACCACTTTCAAGATATCACAATTTAAGTGAAAAAAGAACCCTTTTTTCATTACTTTTTTAAAAATATGTTTTCCTCACTTATATTTTTTTAAAAATATTTATAAATCTGTTCAAATACATAAAAAAATGGTATCACTCATTATTTTGTACCCCCCCCCCCCCCTTTCATTACCGTCAAAGATGGTTTCGAATTAATCAATAAAATTTTCTTCTTATAAGCCTCAAAAAGTCGCGTATTTCCAACTTTTCAAATTTTGAATATAATGAACTACTTCCAAAATATCACAATTTAAGTGAAAAATTTAAAAAAACCTTTTTTTAATAATTTTTTTAAAAATATATTTTCCTCACTTATATTGTTTAAAAAATATTTATAAATCTGTTCAAATACATTAAAAAAAAAAATGGTATCACTCATTATTTTGTACCCCCCCCCCCCCCTTTCATTACCGTGAAAGATGGTTTCAAATTAATCAATAAAATTTTCTTCTTATAAGCCTCAAAAAGTCGCGTATTTCCATCTTTTCAAATTTTGAATACGATGAACCACATCCAAGATATCACAATTTGAGTGAAAAATGTCAACCCTTTCTTTATTACTTTTTTTAAACATATTTTCACTTACATTGTTTAAAAAAAATTTATAAATCTGTTCAAATACGTTTAAAAAAAAAAAGAAAAAAAAATTGTATCACTGATCATTTTGCCCCCCCCCCCCATCTCCCCCTAACGGACGCAAACAGTGCGTAGCTTGACTGCCGGAGCTACGTCTGTCGATCGATAGTATTATGAGAATAAGAATAAGGCGGTCATCAGACGCGATATGTAGAAAGGGAGCGAGAAAAAAAAACGATGAGAAGATATATATATATATATATGTATACAGCGAGTCTCAGCTAGTGGCTGTTATTGTCATTATAGTATAGGCAGCAAACGCGAAGAGATATATATATATATATATATAGACGGCGGCGTTGTCTACGTTTGTGGCCAAGCCACAACGTCGCAAAGGCTTTTCTCTCGAAGCTCTTCCGAGCTCCGCGCGGTCCCAGCATGGGCTCAATAGAAATCATCGAGTCATCCCGATTGGGCGCCACTTGTCATTAATGACTGTACGATTTTTTCGATTTAATTAAAGCCCGATGACGATCTTGCCACCTAGAGTGGTTCTTTCGAGGGATTCTTGCATAGATATATATATATATATATATAAATGTATATATGAATAAATGTATATGTGTGTGTTCAACGACGACTTGCGGTGTATATATAGCACGTTATACGGTATATATGGTCGAGTACCTGTATAATCGTGCGAAGGACGTCGTCCCGAGTTGCTCCTCGACGATGATATCTCCAACAGTCTCATCGAGTGTTCTTCTGAGATTTTTATCATCGCTCGCTATGAGTCGTCTCGATATCTCCTGAGAATAACGTCTCGCGAACACGTTTAACAGATAATTAAACCTCAAACGGCACAATCGGGTTTTTTTATTTTCCATTCAATTTTTTTTTGTATTGCTTCCATTAGCATCATTAAAAATTTGTGACCTTCGTTGTTTGTCATTTTAGGGATATAATAGTGATAGTGATGATAACATTTTTTGTAGATTTATTTGTAAGTTCACGCTTGTTGAAAAAAAAAAAACTAAATTGTTCTAGAGAGTTGAGTTGTATGGATTTTTAAATATTTCTATAGTTTAGAAAGTAAAATATTTTCGGCTGAAAATGTAATCAAATATTGAAATGAAAAATATAGTTTTTTTTTAAATAAAAAAATTGTCTTTACGAACAGTAAAAAAAGAAAAATTCAAATTGTCATAAAATAAGAATAACTCTAACGATTCCTGCAAAACAGAACGTAAATCATGATTTGATGTGAGTCTGTAAAAAATTCAGAGCAATATGTAATTATTTTTTCCAGTTAGAGGATAAAAAGGTATTTAAATAAAATAGCTATAAAATTCAAACCCTTCAACCGATTCACACCTAAAACAATTCTAAATGGTGTTTAATGGTATCTTACATGATTACCAAATTTGAGCGAGATGTGTAAAAAATTGCTAACAGGAAATCACACTCACACTCACACTCACACTCACACTCACACTCACACTCACATTCACACTCACACTCACACTCCCACACACACTCACACTCACACTCACATTCACATACACTCACACTCACATTTACATACACTCACACACATACTCACACTCAAACTCACTAACATTCACACTCACACTCACACTCACTCACACTCACACTCACACTCACAGTCACTGACACTGACACTGACACTCACACTCACACTCACTGACACTGACACTCACACTCACACTCACACTCACACTCACACTCACACTCACACTCACACTCACACTTACACTTACACTTACACTTACACTTACACTTACACTTACACTTACATTTACACTTACACTCACTCACACTTACACTTACACTTACACTTACACTTACACTTACACTTACACTCACTCACACTCACACTCACACTCACACTCACACTCACACTCACACTCACACTTACACTCACACTCACACTCACACTCACACTCACACTCACACTCACACTCACACTCACACTTACACTTACACTTACACTTACACTTACACTTACACTCACTCACACTCACACTCACACTCACACTCACACTCACACTCACTCACACTCACACTCACACTCACACTTACACTCACTCACACTCACACTCAGACTCACACTCACACTCACACTCACACATTTTTTCTAAATTACTTTTGTCAGCGTAATTGTGACTGTAACGGTATGAAAATCTCGAAAATCTAAAATATTCATAAAAACAAAGTTGCCACTATGTGAAATAAAAAATGTATGACGTGTAAAACTAAAGAAGTACAGAGGGAAAAGAAAAACTGCGTATTTAATCCTCTAGGGACATCGTGTGGGAAGGATTCAGCGACAAAATCGTATTTTTTTTACCACGCGCTTTAGCCCCGTAATAAACAAACGGGATTAGAGTTGCGGTAGAGTTGGATTCGCGGGGTGTTACTGCTATATATATATGTATATAGGGCGTAGGTATAGATAGGTGGGATGGTGTTGATGCCGATGTTGTTCCGCCCGTTCGCCCTTTCACTATTTAGCGGATTGGTCAGCATTCAGGAGCACGCAACATCCCTGCGGCAGTACATCCACCACAAGCACATGTATAACGGGCTACATATTAATACACCGAAGTGGACAGAGCGCTCGGCGCGTTGGGATATTTCCAGAATCGAAGCGTACGACAATACGGGAATTTTTTTCGGTGCCGATGGATATCGGGTTAACCCTTCATTAGTCGTGTGAGGGAGGAACGGGATTTTTATTTTCTCGCAACCGCCACAACATTTTTATTCGTTACTGCCATTCATTACCATTAAAAAATAACTCCAAGAGAAACATACAAAAATTTATCCGATAAATGTGGAATATATATTATATCTGCGATACGTTTTTCTACATTCTCTAAAATGTATCTGGGTTACAATTATTTTTTTCTTCTGCATATATTTTTTACGCGGAAAATCTTTGATAAATAATTTTTTTAAAAACCTTCACATTTGTTGTGACGACGGAATTAATTTTTTTTTTAATATCCAGGTAAATGTTTGCTGTTCATTATTGACAATACATTTTATTTGGGCAAGTGAAATTTGCAATTTTGCGAAATTGAAATTTCGAATTATTCGAATATTTGAAATTAATTGAAATTTCGAATTATTCGAATATTTGAAATTAATTGAAATTTCGAATTATTCGAATATTTGAAATGAATTGAAATTTCGAATTATTCGAACATCTGAAATTAATTGAAATTTCGATTTATTCGAACATTTGAAATTAAAATTTCGAATTATTCCAACATTTGAAATTAATTGAAATTTCGAATTATTCGAACATTTCGAATTAATTGAAATTTCGAATTATTGCAACATTTCAAATTGAAATTTCGAATTATTCCAATATTTCAAATTAATTGAAATTTCGAATTATTCCAACATTTCAAATTAATTGAAATTTCGAATTATTCCAACATTTGAAATTAATTGAAACTTCGAATTATACGAACATTTCAAATTAATTGAAATTTCAAATTATTGCAACATTTCAAATTAATCGAAATTTCGAATTATTGCAACATTTCAAGTTAATCGAAATTTCGAATTATTCCAACATTTCAAATTAATTGAAATTTCGAATTATTCCAACATTTGAAATTAATTGAAATTTCGAATTATTCCAACATTTCAAATTAATTGAAATTTCGAATTATTCCAACATTTCAAATTAATTGAAATTTCGAATTATTCGAACCCTTCATATTAATTGATATTTCAAATTATTCCAACATTTCGAATTAATCGAAATTTCGAATTATTCCAACATTTCAAATTAATTGAAATTTCGAATTATTGCAACATTTCAAATTAATTGAAATTTCGAATTATTCCAACATTTCAGAATATTTAAAAAAACGTCCTGAAATGAGAATCTAAACAACAAAAAATCTCATGGAAACGGAATTTCTTCTATGAGAAAGCAAAAATATTTTCTATTTAATATATATAGCTATGGAACGCATGATTGGGCAGACGAGCAAATGGGTGACGAGAATGTGTCCGCGCGTATCGTATTTACGTATACCTGGTCCACTGCGCAACTGCGTTGCTCTTGCTGTTGCAAATCCGGCAGCATTGCATCGTCGCATCAATATTTGGCTCGGTGCTTTTGCAATTTCACGTATTTTTTCATGAAATAAAAAAAAACTAACAACACCGGAAATCACCGACAGAAGCAGAGAAAATACAATTAAAAAAAATATATATATATTGAAAACAAAAAAAAAACATATTACGTTGTGGAAACTTCACCCTCGTTTACGCGTCACCGTGAACGTATATATATGAGGCATTCCATGCCAAATCGACCAGGCGGTGCCCCTCGACCTCGTGGACATGCTTCATAATTTTTTATATGATTCTTCTAACTCAAAATAACATTCATGATTTTTCGCAAAATTTTCAAACCAAATTTGAGTATGCTATAACTTTTTTTCAAAAATGTCTGGGGCCGTTATTTAAAAATCTGCAAAAATTCTCAAAAATCTCGTATCAAAAATGAAAATTTTTGACACTAATTTGGTGATATCCGGGATTTTCTTCCTCTTGCTTGGAACTTTTTTTATATTTAAATTTTTTTTTTTTTAATAATGATAATGAATTAAAATAATATATATAATAATAATTAAAATAATAATAATGAATTTTTTTTTCAAAGATAAAAAAACACACATTTTTCCAGGGAAAGAAATTAATAATTAGGTGCTATCGCAAATTCACAAAAAGAATTTTAAAACGTTAAATGATTTTTTTTTTTTTTTTGAGATCGTTAAAATTACAGTCATCTTAAGCAAAAAAAAAAAACAATTCGATTGCTATTCCTACATATCGACTATATTACAAAGTGTTTTTTAATTTTTCGAATATCTCCGGTCAAAGTACACAAAATCGCCGCTATTTGGGAAATAAAATGTAGCAACACGACATCTGGTGGATTTTTCAACTACTTTATCCCCGTCGTCATAACCTATTATTTTATTTAAAAAAAAAATTTATCATTAATATAAATCGATATTCATAAGTGGATAAACATTTTTTGTAATGATATCCGATGAAATATTAAAAATTCTTGACCAGTTAGTGAAAAAAAAAAATTGAAAAAATTCGAATTCAAGGGAAGAAAAATCCCTGTACAACATCAAATTAGTGCCAAAAATGTTCATGTTTTATGTCGGATTTTTGAGAATTATTTCAAATTTTTAAATAACGGAACTCAAAATTTTTGAAAAAAAAAAAAATTATAGCGTACTCAAATTTGGTTTAAAAATTTTGAAAAAAAATCACGAATGTTATTTTGAGTCAGAAGAATCATATTAAAAGTTATGAACCATTTCCGCGAGGTCGAGGGTCACGGCCTGGTCGATTTGGTATGGAATGCCCCATATGGTTCGGATTGCGTTACACGTCCGTCACGTTTAATTACGATCGCGTTTTCCGTTGTCTCGTCGTTATATCGCTGCTATTGTACATAATATTAGACCGCTGGTTGTCCATAACATATAATGTTAACAGGGTGAAAATTTCCCCGAATCAAATTCATGTGCGCCACGATGAAAATGACGAATAATCGAGCTTTTATTTCAGATTAAAAATAAAAATTCGCTACACCAACCAAGTTGCATAAACAATGAACTTGATTGTGCTAACCAATTAATTGGCTGGCGTGTATTTTTATCCAAGCGTTTTGTTGAAATATTTCAAAGCTTTTTTTTTTTGACGGTCTATTGAAAAAGATGTTTTGCTTTATTATGGATAATTGAACATTTACAAAAATGTAAATCAATCGATTCAAATTAACGAGGTTAGGGGATGTAAAGCCCGGATTAAATAAAGTAGAAATTTTACAAAAAAATTTACAAATTTATTAAGATATTTTTTATAACAGAATTAATATTAATGTAATTTAGCAATTG
The DNA here is from genome assembly GCA_963970395.1 of Ephialtes manifestator. Classification (NCBI taxonomy): domain Eukaryota; kingdom Metazoa; phylum Arthropoda; class Insecta; order Hymenoptera; family Ichneumonidae; genus Ephialtes; species Ephialtes manifestator. The sequence continues at coordinate 24,471,185 of OZ019982.1, read as the reverse complement.
ATTAATTGTAGAATATAGATTTAACACTAGTTTTTGCAAATAACAAACCTGCTTTACTCATTTGACAATATTTTTTATATCGTACGGATTTTTTTGTTAAGTCTAAAAAATTAAAAAATTAAAAATTGTCATTTTGAGAATAAAAAAAAAAATGTTGAATCATTGAAAGAGACAGATTTTTTTTTTTTTTTTTAATTTCCAAAATAATCAAAGTATCACATAAATGAAAATATAACTTTTTCTAATAAATTATTTTTGTACTTTTTTTTGGAATATTAAAAATTAACAACAATTTGTTATTGTGTTTCAAAAAAGTTTTAGTGGACAACATTTTTTTCTTGAAAGTGAAAAAAAAACGTTTATTTTAATTTTTCAAATTGCATAAATATACTTTTTTCACGTAATATACTTTATGTTAAATTTGCAAAATATGTGCAGAATTTGAAACAATAAAAATCCTTAAGGGTTACTTTTATAGTACACCGTGAATAAATGCATCTATTTATGAAAATTAGAGACCGTGAGATAGGGTTTGAATTTTACTAAAATTAGTTCCAGCACGTGCTCGAAGGGATCTTAAGGGTTAATGCACACAATAAGAAGACTTGGGCTTGAATATATATATATATATATATGTATGTCTTGGAAATTTCACTGCTACAGGTTGTATTGTGCACCGAGTGTCTCCAGGGACTTGCATCGACTCCTTTCATTGTATTCAAAGAGAATCCCAAGTTATAAACGGTTTGATGGGTAATAGCACGAACAGAGAAGAAGCTTTCGAGTATCGTTGGCGTAACTAAATTCGTCTGAATGCCAAATCCGTCATCGTCTACATCTTTAAGAATAATCATTTTTGGCGACATATAGACAATTTTTTAAAATTTATTTAAAAAATATTTTTTACATAAATTAAATTTAATAATTTTAAATAAATAAAGAATTTTTATAAATTTATTTTAAAAATATTTTTTACCTAAACTTAATTTAATAATTTTAAATAAATAAAGAATTTTTCCAAATTTATTTAAAAAATATTTTTGGAATGATATTTAAATTTAATTAATATTAAAAATATTCTTTAAATAAATTAGAAAAAAATTCTTTATTTATTTGTAAATATTAAATTAAATTCATTTAAAAAATATTTTTTAAATAAATGTAAAAAATTACGTCGCTAAAAATGATTATTTATTTAAATTTATTTAAAGAAACTCATATTTGAAAACTTATTATTTCGCTATTGTTTGAAAGAAAATAGGTTTTAAAAAACGTTGTTAAATGTTTAATTTAAATAATATATATATTAGTAATTTTCTTGAAAAAATTTTTTTTTTAAAAGTAATGCGGGTATTAAATAATAGCTAATTACAGTTTCTGTACTGTGAAACGCAAAGAGATTTCACTTTAGTGACTTTTACATTTTCTAGACAATAACTCGACCAAATTTTAAAAATTTGTGAATTTGCAATGGCGTCATTTTTTTTTTCTATTTTGTAATATAATGGAAATTTTATGAAATTTTCAGAAAAATCCAAATGGTCCTAAAAATCGAAAAAAAGTGATTACTTTATTTCGTCAAAAAGTGGCGGAAAATGATTCTGCACAATTATGAAAAGAATTTAATTGAAAAGTACATTCGAAAACTTGAATTTTATGTCTGAACATATTTCTTGCACAATCATTGATTTCACAAAGGCAGCGTGAAAAAAAACATTTAACCTTAAATTTTTTCCAATACATTGTCAAAATTTTGAAACAACTTAAAAAACCAATTAAAAAATAATTATCAACATTTTTCGTGGCAAAATTGCTGTGGCCCACTTGAAATGGAATGCCCCATATATAGAAAAGACAATATACAATGTTAAAAATATTTTAAAAATTAATGTATATATATATATATATATATATATATATATATATATATATATATTGAAAGTTCTTTCGCAGATACTATATATTAAATTAAATGTTATATTAATATTATAATATATATAATATATAATTAAATATATAAATATAATATATAATATATAAAATTTAATTTCGTATTAATATTTAATTAACATTAAATTAAATTTAATATACTTTAATAAAATTTAATTTTATATTAATATTTAATTAATATTAAATTTAATTTAATATACATAAATGCTGTAAAATTCCAATAATTATATTATAAACATAACTTTTATGAAGTGTTTAGTATATTGTATATTTATTTTACAACAATTTTTTTGTGTATTAATTAATATTAATATAAATGTAATTTACACGTATCCGTAAAAAAACTTCCAATACTTTATATTAATTTTAATAGAAAAAAATGCTAACAGTGTAATGCACACGTGATTGGATGAAAATCATTTGTTCTCACGTCTTCCCTCGAGCATTTTCGCCTAGGCAATAATATTCAAGATCTAAGCACACTTATCAACAATTCTAAGCGTTGTATGATACGTATATAATTATCCAGTGAAGAAACAATCGCCATCAGAGTCAAGATTTCACCGTTCGCTTTTCATAGTACATCTGAAAAGCGAGTAGGCGTGAGTGCGATCCTTTCCCTCAGTCCTCGCTCATCTCCATTGTGCATATAAATGTCCAACGAGAATTGTATGCCCGTATCGGTGTCGGAAGAATCGAGTATAATAGTATAACGTAGAAAGACGTCCTTGAGGCTAAGCAACAGAGGGCTGCACTTGTCGTACGGTCGGTGGTATCGTTGGCGTAACTAAATGCCACCGAATGGCACGTCTGTCACCATCGAGTCACTCATCCCGCCTTCGTTCCTCGACATAATGCAAATTTCTCGACATTTCCTATCCCTACAAGTAGTCCGTTTCGCACAGCACGTCGAGTATCGAATTTCAACCTGCCACAGTGTCTCATTGTGTCGAATATCCTCGGGACTTTGTGTCCATTGTAATGTTTTGAAGGAGCCTCTGTGACTCTCCCTCTTTTCTTTTCTTTCTATTTTCTGGCTTCTCTAGGCGAAGGAGTGAGACTCCTTCGAATGTCAACCCCGGTCATGGGACGTTAACTGTTTCTCGAAAGTTTAAAGATCTGTCGATAAGTACTAGAGTTGTTACTATTAAATAATAATTAAGGGAATAATTTTGCAGTATAATTTAGAGCTTTGATGTAATGTAAATTTATCAACAGTCGCTAGCGATACGTTTTGTGAAATTCAATTTACAAAAAAAGAAAATGGTAACAGGGTGGAGGATGTATATTATGTAAATTTCAAGATCTTGAGGGACTTGGCGAAAATACAGGTTTGGGGGCCCATAATTGACGTAGGAAAAAAATTTAGGTCGGGGGTCACTGAGGGGATTAGGAAAAAATTTAGGCCTGGGGGCCGTGAGCGACTTAGAAAAAAATAGGGGCCCATGAGGAATTTCGAAAAAAATCGGATTCAAGGGCCCTTGAGAGGCTTAATAAAAATTCGGTTCATGAGGGACTTTGAAAAAGTTCGAACTTGGGGGGTCCATGAGGGAATTGGAAAAAATCCGGGCTGGGGGTCTCAGGAGGGACTTAGAAAAAATTCGGCTGGGGGTCCATGAAAGACTTAAAAAAAATTCGGCTGGGGGTCCATGAGGGACTTGGAAAAAATTCGGCTGGGGGACCTATGAGGGACTTTAAAAAAATTCAGCTGGGGGTTCATGAGGGACTTAGAAAAAATTCGGCTGGGGGGCCCATAAGGGACTTAGAAAAAATTCGGCCGGGGGGTCCATGAGAGACTTTAAAAAAATTCGACTGGGGCCCCATGAAGGACTTGGAAAAAATTCCGCTGGGGGGCTCATGAGGGGCAGAAAAAATTCGGATGGAGGATCCATGACAAACTTTTAAAAGATTCGGCTGGGGGGCCCGTGAGGGACACAAAAAATTCGGCCGGGGGGTACATGAGAGACTTTAAAAAAATTCGACTGGGGCCCCATGAAGGACTTGGAAAAAATTCCGCTGGGGGGCTCATGAGGGGCAGAAAAAATTCGGATGGAGGACCCATGACAAACTTTTAAAAGATTCGGCTGGGGGGCCCGTGAGGGACACAAAAAATTCGGCTGGGGGGTCCATGAGAGATAGAAAACATTCGGTTGGGGGGTCCATGAGAGACTTAAAAAAAATTCGGCTGGGGCCCCATTAGGGACTTAGAAAAAATTCCGCTGGGGGGCCCATGAGGGGCAAAAAAAATTCGGCTGGGGGGCCCATGAGGGACTTCAAAAAATTCGGCTGGGGGGTCCATGACAAACTTTTAAAAAATTCGGCTGGGGGTCCATGAGAGACTTAGAAAAAATTCCGCTGGGGGTCCCATGAGAGACTTAAAAACATTCGGTTGAGGGGCCCATGAGGGACTTAACCTACCTAAAGACTTAGAAAAAATCCGGCAGGGATTACTTTAAAACCCCTAAAAAAATTAATCCCGGCGGGCGTTTTTGACATGGAATGTCCTATATATCGTACACAGTTACAATAAAAAATTGTCTGGTCTTAAGTTAGCGCAGGACCAAAGATGGAAGTAAAAAAAGTTGTAGAATTATTTTCCACATTCCAAAAAGCTTCCTCCACAAAAAATAAAAAATTTCCTCAACATAATTCCTTAAAAACGAAGTTTTATAAAATCCGAAAATAATAATCACCCAACACAAGCAAAGTTCTTACTTCATATTAATTTTCTCAACTAATTAATCAGTAACCAAACTTCAATCTTCTTGGCACAAATTTTGACACCACATTTTTAAGGATCCACGACATAATGAAAATTTCACGAATTTTCTTATCCCAACAAGTACGTTTCGCACAGCGTGTATCGAGTATCGAATTTCAACCTGCCACAGTGTCTCATTGTGTTCAATATCCTCGGGACTTTGTGTCTATTGTGATGTTTTTCGAGAAGCCTCTGTGACTCTTCTCCGTCTCTTTCTATCTTCTGGCTTCTGTTTACCTTCTCACTCCGTCGAATGTCAACCCGGTCACGGAACGTTTACAATATTATTCATGCAATAGCGTCCATCGACATCGAACTGTGTCTTTCACTGTCTCAGAGACAAAGGCTGTAGGCACCTGCTACCCTCGTGTCTTCGAATATGGCTTTGACCATAGTGCTGCGAATCGGAGGTGCGAGCAGTGCTGGTGATGCGGTCATCTTGACTCGAGAAAAACGGTCAAGGTTCTCCCTCGACACGATCGTTACGCATGCAAACCCTCGAGACGAGCAGCCCCGTTGGAGCCGCTAATTATCCAAAGTATCATTTATTATCCCAACTGGTATAGGCATCGCGGTCTCTTTTCGGCGCTCTACGTTTCTTGTACTACCTCTTCACGTGCACGTTAATTCCTCCTTTCTCTCTTCCCGGCCAAAATCGCCACCGAAAAACATTCTAAGCGTAAACGTCGATTTTCTTGCGAATGATTTATGCCACAATTCGTACGTATCACGATTTCGACAAATCATACGGATATGGTTACATTGAGATTTATGTTTTATGCGCCTAAAAATTAAATTGATTTATTGGCCATTTTGGAAAATGTTGATAATAAACAAAAAAAATCGAAGTAAAGTTTCACCTTACAACAAATTTTTTTTTTCCATGTCCATTATTATTTTTTGTTTTGTTATTGGGTCATAAATGCAATTCGAAGTACTAAATAGTTCCCCTTAAATTCTAAATGTCAATGTGATTTTAAAAATCATTGAAAACGAAAGATAATAAATTCTTCTCTTGGTTCAATGCAGATAAATGATACTTGATTCTCATAATGAATTGAAATTCGAGTTATGGTCTTTACCGGGAACAGCACATACATATATATGTATATATATATATAGATAAGTTGGCTGTGTGGAATCCTCGTGACGTAACGCCAAAAGCAAAACCACAGTGCTTATGGGTAACGCGATTACGATTCTCTATCGTATGTAACGGCGCGTAATTGGGCACGTAATTGCATTCGTTTCGCTAATGGATACAAAGCAGGCTTGTATATAGGTGTATACATTTATGCATTGTGATCGAGTGTACGCGAAGAGTACAACGGTGTATATATATATATGTAGTATAGCTGCGCCGGTAGAAAGTCTCGTGCGAAAATAGTATGCGCTGCCACGGCAATTTGTTCGATTGTTATTTATATTACCGAGCTTCTTGCAGTTCTCTCAAATATTTAGGAATACACGAGGAAGTTCCGCGACTCTCAGAATGGGGGAGGGGAGGTAAGAGGAAAGGGACTCGAGAACACTCTTGACTAGTGCGATGAAACTTGGTTACTTTTTACGTCCGTCATTATTTCTAATAATCTTGCAGACGATTGTTAACGGCGCTCGGTATATCCCGCGTTTTCCTAGGTTTCGACGAAATTATTTTGAGCTTCAGGTTTCTGCTCTGACATGGGCATCGTTCGGGTAACCCAACATTTTTCCATTACCATTTTAATCGCTGAAATATCGGGAACATTTGAGACATTTATTTCTATATGCATCTATCGCGTAATCCAAATAAAACTACATAAAAGTGGGCCCATAACGCCTTTTCCATAAGAGCCCGTGCTAAATCTTTCAACTTTTCATTTATTTATTTACCTTAAATGGTCGGTAACCGGGTTAAAATTTTTGCACACAGATTTCTCTATGCATTTTTCATAACATATAAAAAATTCAGTAATGTATCTAATAATTTAGTTCGTGACTATAACCAGGGGTAATACGCAGAAAAAGAGGCTGTTCGAATCGCGGGAGAAGACAAGTACGGAGTGTGCTTTTTGGTCAGACAAAGTAGGAGTGTAGGCATTGCAAGCAGGACTCAACTTTTTTTCCAATACCATTTTAATCGTTGAAATCTCGGGATCATTTTAGACATTCATTTCTATATGCATCTATCGCGTAATCCACATAAAACTATATAAAAGAGGGCCCATAACACTTTTTCCATAAGAGCCCGTGTTAAATCATTCAACTTTGCATTTATTTATTTACCTTAAATGGTCGGTAACCGGGTTTAAATTTTTGCATACAGATTCCTCTATGTATTGTTCAGAACATATAAAAAATTCAGTAATGTATCTAATAATTTAGTTCGTGACCATAACCAGGGGTAATACGCAGAAAAAGAGGCTATTCGAATCGCGGGGGAAGAGAAGTACGGAGTGTGCTTTTTGGTCAAAGTAGGAGTGTAGGCATTTCAAGCAGGACTCAACTTTTTTTCCAATATCATTTTAATCGTTGAAATCTCGGGATCATTTTAGACATTCATTTCTATATGCATCTATCGCGTAATCCACATAAAACTATATAAAAGAGGGCCCACAACGCATTTTCCATAAGAGCCCGTGTTAAATCATTCAACTTTGCATTTATTTATTTACCTTAAATGGTCGGTAACCTTGACTGAATTTTTGCACACAGATTCCTCTATGCATTCTTCATAACATATAAAAAATTCAGTAATGTATCTAATAATTTAGTTCGTGACTATAACCAGGGGTAATGCGCAGAAAAAGAGGCTATTCGAATCGCGGGAGACGAGAAGTACGGAGTGTGCTTTTTGGTCAAAGTAGGAGTGTAGGCATTGCAAGCAGGACTCAACTTTTTTTCCAATATCATTTTAATCGTAGAAATCTCTGGATCATTTTAGACATTCATTTCTATATGCATCTATCGCGTAATCCACATAAAACTATATAAAAGAGGGCCCATAACACTTTTTCCATAAGAGCCCGTGTTAAATCATTCAACTTTGCATTTATTTATTTACCTTAAATGGTCGGTAACCGTGTTTGAATTTTTGCATACAGATTCCTCTATGTATTGTTCATAACATATAAAAAATTCAGTAATGTATCTAATAATTTAGTTCGTGACCATAACCAGGGGTAATACGCAGAAAAAGAGGCTGTTCGAATCGCGGGAGAAGAGAAGTACGGAGTGTGCTTTTTGGTCAAAGTAGGAGTGTAAGCTTTTCAAGCAGGACTCAACTTTTTTTCCAATATCATTTTAATCGTTGAAATCTCGGGATCATTTTAGACATTCATTTCTATATGCATCTATCGCGTAATCCGCATAAAACTATATAAAAGAGGGCCCATAACACTTTTTCCATAAGAGCCCGTGTTAAATCATTCAACTTTGCATTTATTTATTTATCTTAAATGGTCGGTAACCTTGACTGAATTTTTGCACACAGATTCCTCTATGCATTCTTCATAACATATAAAAAATTCAGTAATGTATCTAATAATTTAGTTCGCGACCATAACCAGGGGTAATATGCATGAAAAGAGGCTCTCCGAATCGTGGGAGAAGAGAAGTACGGAGTGTGCTTTTTGGTCAAAGTAGGAGTGTAGGCATTGCAAGCAGGACTCAACTTTTTTTCCAATACCATTTTAATCGTTGAAATCTCGGGATCATTTTAGACATTCATTTCTATATGCATCTATCGCGTAATCCACATAAAACTATATAAAAGAGGGCCCATAACACTTTTTCCATAAGAGCCCGTGTTAAATCATTCAACTTTGCATTTATTTATTTACCTTAAATGGTCGGTAACCTTGTTTGAATTTTTGCACACAGATTCCTCTATGCATTGTTCACAACATATAAAAAATTCAGTAATGTATCTAATAATTTAGTTCGCGACCATAACCAGGGGTAATATGCATGAAAAGAGGCTCTCCGAATCGTGGGAGAAGAGAAGTACGGAGTGTACTTTTGGTAGGACCAAGTAGGAGAGTAGGCATCGTAAGTAGGACCGACGCGAGCCAGTTTGTACAGCACTGTAAACAGGGTGGGTGGCTGGTTTTAGGGTGGTTTCGGCGTTCGGCGTAACGGGGTTGGAGGGCGAGAGTAAATGGTATGTAAACCGTGGCCGCCGGCTCACCCTTGGCCCCCCGACGAGACCCAACGTGCGCGCCTCCACAAACTCCATTAAAACATTATGCACGTCCCGATGCGCACAGAAAATCAGATATGCGACTATCCGGCTCTCTCACTTGGTTTTAGTGGGTACGATGCTGCTACTGTGGGAGTATATACCGTATAGTCTGTAGCGTATTATTGATAATTCGGCGGGCTCTCTTCCACTTTCTGACAATGTTTGCATCGCGTGGAGTTTGCCCTCTGCCCTCGGTGCAAATTATACGAAATGTTTGGCAAATTTTGTTTGCACGGAACTCACAAAGTTACCTACTTTTAATTGTCGCAGTTGTACCAATTTTTCAATATTCTATCTCCGACGAATCCGACGGAGGTTTTTTAAAAAATTATATTTCCTCCTGGAAACTTTGCAATTATTGTTTCAATCTCATGTGGAATTGAGTTTAATGGATCGAAAAAATTCAATGTTTTTTTAGGAGAATAAACGAACTTTTCAAATAAAAACGGAGGGTGAAGTATGGACTTGGAATAGTAGGTTAGTGTCAAACAGCGGTAAGTGCCAAGAACAATTTTCTATCTCTAAAACAAGAATTATATGGGAAACTGTGAAAAACGGAAAAAAAAAAAAATTCACTCACTATTGACGAGCAAATCTCGATTTGATCATTTTTTATTTATCCAATTTGTTTATCAAATACACTAATTTTTTTAATCCGTTGTTTTTTTTCAGTTTTTCTACAATTTCTTTTTATTTAATCGATTTAAAATGAATTCTAACACATGACTATAAGCTTTGTGAAGTGAGTTACAGAATACGCGATAATGGCGGCCATCTTGTGGCATTTCGATATATTCAAACAGACAAATGGACGCTTTGTTTGAACGCTTATATCTTTTGGAAATCGCACCTAATACATACAATCTATGAAAAAAGACACATGAACCGATACGCAAAACCTGTATACCAAATTCTGTTAAAGCATCTTTAACCATTTTAGAGAACATTGCACTAATAGAAATAGGCATATTCGCGCCATGCCAGTGAAACACATGCTCCCGTATTTTTGCCCTGCGGGCAGTCGGAAGTAAAGACTGAGATAAAGTAACACGGACAACAACGAATTTCAATTAAATTTACCACGAATGTTCACCAACATCGTTCTTTCTTTTAATTGTAATAAATCATTTTTTAAAACTTATGAACACACAAACAAGAAATGTCTTTTCTAGACTAAATTGTTCGAAATTCCTGTAAAAAAAATCCCGAAAAAAAATGTTGACGAAAACAAAGCTTTCTCCATAAGGAAGCAAGATGAAAAAAAAAATATATAAGAATACAATGACGTTCCTTAATTTGTTATGATCCCGTCTAAAATGTCTTACATTGCCACTGTTTGTACCTGCGTTAATTTCATCACATGAAAAAATGGTATTAATTATCAAAAAAATGAATCGTCGTGGTCGAAAATTGGGTTAATGTACGAATAACCTAGATCTTTAACCTTTTATTTATTTTTTATATTTTTTACATTGCAATCCAGTCTAAAACAATTTTGGCAGGTACGTAAAAAGAAAAAAAATCAACAGTGGGCGAAAGATCGATTAATGGCTAAGGCAGTTTTGCTTACTTTCAATTCATTCGCTCAATTCACTTCATTGTGTAGGAAAAAAAAGAAGAAATTTTTAGATTGAGAGAGAAGAGGGCAGCACCGTAGAAAAACAACGACACTGAGGAATCGATAAATTTCGCTTGAAAGTCCAGCAGGCAGACAGGCAAACGCGTGAACGTAGGTCGTTAACGGGGGTTCCATTCGGATCACACAAAAGTAACTCGAATTGGGTCGATGGGCCCGAGGATCAGACGCGACGAAACGAGAGACGGTCCCTCGCGCACGATCTCGTCTCTCACCCGAACAATTATTTTGCGGCTCTCTCTTAACCTCCCTCCATCTTCTTCTTGTTCGTCGCTTGCCATCGCCCACATTTCGTTCTCTTTTCCCGCTATAGCCTCTTCACAGGATCGTAACGCACTCTAGAAACAGATTCCCGCAGAGCGACTCGACCGCGAGACCGACCGAGAAGACAAATGGCTCAGTGACGGCGGCGATATTGCGTTTCGAAACTGCTGTTCGATCGCAGTTCGGCTCTTCTTCGGCATGAGAAAGCAAAGTCGATGTTCTATACCTATACACAAGGACATTATAGCACGACATACACACTCACAACTCTGTTCGTTGCACCAATTCGCACGATATATAGTCACTAACAACAAAGCGATCGTTCAAGTTTTTTTCATTTGTCTTATCTTGTGATTGAATAAGATCGTTGCATTTTTATGACTCGCTATGACATTGTGCGTGCTTTTAGGTTAGGTGTTCGTAACTGACTGACGAGATTTGATTTTGGTGCTTGTACTTTCTACACTTCTGTGTATATATAGATATATTACTATGTATGTATTACTATATATAGATAATATAGTGAAAAGACGAGAAAAATCGTCGTACGGAGGCCGCATTAATTTTCTTTAAGTTCTTGGCGTCGAGACGTTACCGCGTTTCTTGATACAGTCAAAATAACGCGTAAAAGATCGCAGTTCGACATGAGAAAGCGAAGTCGATGCTCTATACCTATACACAAGGACATTATAGCACGACATACACACTCACAACTCTGTTCGTTGCACCAATTCGCACGATATATAGTCACTAACAACAAAGCGATCGTTCAAGTTGTTTTCATTTGTCTTATCTTGTGATTGAATAAGATCTTAGCGACTTTATGGCTGGCTATGACATTGCGCGTGCTTTTAGGTTAGGTGTTCGTAACTGACTAACGAGATTTGATTTTGCTGTTTGTCCTTTTTACACTTCTGTGTGTATATAGATATATTACTACGTATAGAAAGAGAAAAATCGTCGTACGGAGGCCGCATTAATTTTCTTTAAGTTCTTGGCGTCGAGACGTTACCGCGTTTCTTGATACAGGCAAAATAACGCGTAAATGATCGCAGTTCGACTCTTCTTCGGCATGAGAAAGCAAGTCGATGCTCTATACCTATACACAAGGACATTATAGCACGACACACACATTCACAACTCTGTTCTTTTTTCTCTCAAGTTCTTTTCATTTGTCTTATCTTGTGATTGAATAAGATCTTAGCGACTTTATGGCTCGCTATGACTTTTGGTTTTTGTTAGTGAATATTATGATGGTTTTGTTGCAAATCCAATAATATATGTTTTGTTCAAGTGTTGTCCCCTGTTCATTAAAATTTTTCATTTAATTATTTTACTTTCATTTAGTGGAGGAAGATTAGTTTTTGTAAAAATAAATAAAACCCTTCGAGATTTTCGAAAATGTCTTATCAAATGATCAAAACTTTCAACCTTACATCATGTTTTCTCGTCCTATTTTCTCCGCAATGTAAAAATTGTCGGACCCAAAAACTCAAAAAGCGCTTTGATGACTAATACCCTTAAATACCGGTGCTCAAAATTTCCAGACAATTACTAGCATGTAAATGTTGATTGGATATGGTAAAAAAACCCAAACCAATCTGTGTGTGTGAATCCATAGATGAGAGCAGGTAGGTTCTAGACCCACAAACATACGCATATATAACCAACTGGTGAATAAAGGGGTGGGTTCTGTCCTGCAGGAGAATGACGACAACTACAACACGAGTAAGGCGCTCGTCCTACTGTCGCGTGACGTTCTTGGGGACGCCCAACAGCGGTTGACGATGTTCCTTTGATCGGACCGCCACAGTTCTTCGTCTCTTCAGCATCAGCATTCCCGGTATCCCGGAGTCGCGATGGCGATACACACAAGACACAAAAGTGACAGAGAGAAGAAGGTAAAAAAAAACAAAATCAGGGAGAACGAAGATGAACAAGATAGAAGAGAGTGCGAGAGACATTCGGCCAAGAAGATCGCACCATCGGACTCGGAGAATGAACGTTTGACATTTTCACTACGGGAGACCAAGTACGATATAATGACAGGTTTAACTTCTCTTCCCGGTCCTCTTAGTCCATCCACTTTGTCCGTTTCTCTGTCTCTCAAGTCGTTTTGGTTCTACTGTCAACCTCAAATTGCCTGGAAGGCTTTTTTTCTCTTTACTTTTTTGTTCTTTCTCATTTTGTCCAGTTTTGGTTGAACTCAAACTCTGGCGCTTGATTTTTCTGTCTTCACAACGTCCAAACCTCTTACTTTTGGAGAGTTTCTGCGGATCAGCAGGTCGAGACATCTTTTCTGGATCAACGAACTCATCTTTGAAGATCTGACAAGCACTTTGACTGCTCTTGGGTCATTCACGCTGATCAGATCCTGGAAAATCTTCGGATAAGCCGCGCTCGAGCCAATCGGCATCAAACGATCTTGCTAAGTTGTAAGCTTCGACAAATAGCCACTTTAGGATCTTTATACTTGTTTCCCTTTGGATATTCCTGAAGGTAACTCTAAAACAAAAGACAAATTTGGCTACACAAGCTGGAAGCAATGGATTTTGCGACAAGGAGAGTTACGACTTAGGATTTTTTGCTTGACTTGGGTATTTAGCTTTCGGGGATTGTATTTTTACTTTCTGCAAGGCTGTTTTGTTGAATTTAAGTTCTGGAGAATATTTTGATCGTTTTGTTGCAAATCCAATAAATACTTCACTGTGTTTTGGACACTAAGCCAGAAGATTTTAAAACGATTTCAGTGGTCAAGTTTTGTTCACTGTTTATTTTCATTTCTGGTGGAGGAAGATTTGGTTTTGTTGAAATAAAAAGATAATTCTTTGAGATTTTTGTGATAGGATACGTAAAATTGGATCAAATGGTCACAAGAATGGAATAGACAAAAATGTTTGAATTGACGCGCACGGAGAGAAATTTCTGTGTTGTGACAACATAAAATGACAACAAAAATCGTTATGTTAGGCTGACAAATCGTTTGTTCGGCTGACAAATCTTTTTGTTCGGCTGACAAATCTTTTTGTTAGCCTAACAAATCTTTTTGTTAGCCTAACAAATCTTTTTGTTAGCCTAACAAATCTTTTTGTTAGCCTAACAAATCTTTTTGTTAGCCTAACAAATCTTTTTGTTAGCCTAATAAATCTTTTTGTTAGTCTAACAAAACGATTTCTGTTTTCACCGATTTATGTTGTTACGATACAGAAATTTATTTCCGTGCGGAAAATTCAAATCGATGAAACTCAATTGAACGCTTTGAACAATCAAGCTGAAATTTGTCACACAGGTAGAAGAGTTAATTCTTATTCTTTGGGTTGTTGAATTTCCCGAGAAATTTACGTGTTTGAATTTCAAGCATTTTTTAATTTTGCCTAAAATGTTTTATTGGACGATAAACTTTGCAATTTATGGGCTCGAAATATTTTATGTGATTTAGAATTTTTCGACGTTTATTAAAAATTTGTTATAACTACAGAATGAAATAAACGAAACGTTTTTAACTTTTTTCACGGGAAAATAAAAAAGAAAACACTTTTTAATGAATTTTTATTACTTTCTTGAGATTGTTGAAACAATTTTGACATTGCGTTTTTTTATTAAAGCTAAGACATTTTTACCTAGAAAAAGATTTTTTTTCTTGTAAAGTGAATTATTTCTCAAAATTACACGTAATCAAAAATTTCAATTTTCGCAAAGTCCTAAATTAATAAATAATAAAATATCGGATTAAAAAATCTGAAAAAAATAAGCTGATTACTATACTCTACACTGTTAAAAAAAAATTACTAGAAAATTATAGTACCAGAGTGGAAATTTTTATTCACAACCTGTACCAAAAATTTTTTGTCAATCTGTATTAGGTATTTAAAATAACAATACTGAAAAATATTTGAGAAATTTTGTAAATTTACTGTTATAAAATACTAGGAATTTGCATTCTGTATTTTTTTACTTCGCATGTCGTTTGTAAATTTTGTACACATATTTATTATAAAATCAAAAGCTACCTACAACGAAAACAATGATTCTGAATTTCTGAAATTACAGTTGTGGTTGACTGAAAATTTATTATCCGCATTCAATATTTTTCTTCCCAAGACGCATCAACATTAATGTCTTGAAAAATTCCATGATGATGAACTACTAATATTTATACAGATACAAAAGTCCTGTATATGAATTTACAAATTATTTAACTAACATCAAGAACTTGACTAAAATTTTACAAATTTCGTCATGTAATAAATAGATTATTACAGAAGTTTTGTAATTTTCATTAAAAATATTTGAAAATTTAATCTTCACGTGCATAAATTTAATCTACTAATGTTTATTTTTTAATTTTTTTAATTTTTATTTTTTTTTATTTTTATGTTTATTTTTTTATTTTTTTTGTTTATTATAAATTTTAAATAATTTTATAGGGAATGTATAACATTCACTATAAAATTTACTGAATATGAAATTTACAAAACTGATGTGTGAAGTAATGATTAGTATGACTAATTATAATTTATAACAAATTCTAAATTTTGTAAATTGTAAAATTGTAAACTATAAAATTTACTGAGTTATACTAATCATTACTTCACACATCAGTTTTGTAAATTTCATAGTCAGTCAATTTTATATTAAATTAATAAATAATAAAATATCGGATATAAAAATCTGAAAAAAAATTAAGCTGATTACTATACTCTACACTGTTAAAAAAAATTACTAGAAAATTATAGTACCAGAGTGGAAGTTTTTATTCACAACCTGTACCACAAATTTCTTGTCAATCTCTATTAGATATTTAAAATAACAATACTGAAAAATATTTGAGAAATTTTGTAAATTTACTGTTACAAAATACTAGGAATTTGCATTCTGTATTTTTTTACTTCGCATGTCGTTTGTAAATTTCGTACACATATTTATTATAAAATCAAAAGCTACCTACAATGAAAACAATGATTCTGAATTTCTGAAATTACAGTTGTGGTTGACTGAAAATTTATTATCCGCATTCAATATTTTTGTTCCCAAGACGCATGAACATTAATGTCTTGAAAAATTCCATGATGATGAACTACTAATTTTTATACAGATATAAAAGTCCTGTATATGAATTTACAAATTATTTAACTAACATCAAGAATTAACTAAAATTTTACAAATTTCGTCATGTAATAAACTAGATTACTACAGAAGTTTTGTAATTTTCGTTTAAAATATTTGAAAATTTAATCTTCACGTACATAAATTTACTCTACTAATGTTAATTTTACAGGGAATGTTATACTAATCAATAATTCACACACCAGTTTTGTAAATTTCATTTTGCTTGTCACAGTAAATTTACAATCTTTTTTAAACAGTGTATCATATTCTGAAGTTACAATTCGATCGGAGACCACAAGTTCGACGGTTTTTTTTTTTAGAGAGAATTACTCATTTATATATAACATTTTAATTCTATACGGTGTTGATAAAGCTATTTGGCTTCTCTGATGAATTGACCATAACAGTGTCTAGTGTTCTATTAATATCTATTATCTCGCTCGGAAGTGGAGGGTAACGAGAGGCCCACGGGCGATGACGTCACTGCCGGTCAACTACAAGTATTTCGCATTAGGCGAGCGCAACGTATACACAGCCTCCCCCGTCCGGTGGCCGTTCTGCTGGTGCGCTAATTGATTGGATTAAAAAGACGTTTGGACGAATTGATCGAAGCCATTGAAAGCGAAGCCTCGGAGCTAGACCCGCGCGAACCCACCTCTTCCCTATCGCCTTTTGTATTATCGTTTTTATATTTTTCTACCCGAGATAAACTCATTATTCGAGCGTGGCGTATCAATTTGGACGCGTGCGAGAGAACAAGCCCATAGCTATAACACGAGGATCGCGTGCTTCACGGCGATCGTTTGCTTTTGCTTCTGTGGATTCGATGCGTTGGTGAGAACTGCCAAATATATGCCAACAGAATGCTGTATTATAAGACGAACTCATTGACGATTTTTGAGTTTTATTGAATTTTTTTTTAGTGATTCCTCATAGAGCAAAATTTGTTTTCATGAAAAATATTTTTCCAGGTACAATGTAATTTTTTTTTTTTTTGAGATATCTAATTTTGGTCTTCACTATCGTTTGCAAGTCGTATATTCTAACTTGGAAAGTACAGTTTACATGGCTTTTTTGTGAAATTTTTTTTTTCGAGATTTTCATGTCAGGACACTCAGAATGGTCCAAAACGTCGAGAAAAGTGGTTTAAAAAAATGTCTGTGTGTGTGTGTGTGTGTGTGTGTGTGTGCGTATGTGCACAATTTTTTGTTAGCACGATAGCTGTCGCAATTTTGAAGATATCGGGCTCAAATTTGAACCACGAGTAAACTGTCGTTAAACAAGGTATGGGATTGAATATGGAGTTAATCCATCAAGGTGTTAAAAATTTATGGCATTTTGAATTTTTTGGAGAATGTCAGCTCGGGCTCTAACTCCCGCGATTTTTATGATATCCGGCTTAAATTTGGACCAGAAGTGGACTGTTATCAAATAGTGTTTGGGATTAAATTTGGTGTCAATCCGTTAAGGGGTTCACAATTTATGGCATTTAAAAATTTTCTGACATTTTTTGTTCGTGCTCTAACTTTCGCAATTTTTAAGATATCGGACTCAAATTTGGTCCACAAGTGGACTGTTCTTGAATAAAGTTTGGGAGTGAATTTGACGTCAATCCGTTAAGGGGTTTAAAATTTATGGCGCTTTGAATTTTTTGTTTGTGCTCTAACTTCCGCAATTTTTATGATATCCGGCACAAACTTGGACCAGAAGTGGACTGTTATCAAATAGTGTTTGGGATTAAATTTGGTGTCAATCCGTTAAGGGGTTCACAATTTATGGCATTTTAAAATTTTTTGACATTTTTTGTTCGTGCTCTAACTTTCGCAATTTTTAAGATATCGGACTCAAATTTGGTCCACAAGTGGACTGTTATTAAATAAAGTTTGGGAGTGAATTTGACGTCAATCCGTTAAGGGGTTCAAAATTTATGGCATTTTGAATTTTTTGTTTGTGCTCTAACTTCCGCAATTTTTATGATATCCGGCTCAAATTTGGACCAGAAGTGGACTGTTATCAAATAGTATTTGGGATTAAATTTGGTGTCAATCCGTTAAGGGGTTCACAATTTATGGCATTTTTAAAATTTTTGACATTTTTTGTTCGTGCTCTAACTTTCGCAATTTTTAAGATATCGGACTCAAATTTGGTCCACAAGTGGAATGTTATTAAATAAAGTTTGGGAGTGAATTTGACGTCAATCCGTTAAGGGGTTTAAAATTTATGGCGTTTTGAATTTTTTGTTTGTGCTCTAACTTCCGCAATTTTTATGATATCCGGCTCAAACTTGGACCAGAAGTGGACTGTTATCGAATAGTGTTTGGGATTAAATTTGGTGTCAATCCGTTAAGGGGTGCACAATTTATGGCATTTTTACATTTTTTGACATTTTTTGTTCGTGCTCTAACTTTCGCAATTTTTAAGATATCGGACTCAAATTTGGTCCACAAGTGGAATGTTATTAAATAAAGTTTGGGAGTGAATTTGACGTCAATCCGTTAAGGGGTTTTAAATTTATGGCATTTTGAATTTTTTTGTTTGTGTTCTAACTTCCGCAATTTTTATGATATCCGGCTCAAACTTGGACCAGAAGTGGACTGTTATCAAATAGTGTTTGGGATTAAATTTGGTGTCAATCCGTTAAGGGGTTCACAATTTATGGCATTTTTAAATTTTTTGATATTTTTTGTTCGTGCTCTAACTTTCGCAATTTTTAAGATATCGGACTCAAATTTGGTCCACAAGTGGACTGTTATTAAATAAAGTTTGGGAGTGAATTTGACGTCAATCCGTTAAGGGGTTTTAAATTTATGGCATTTTGAATTTTTTTGTTTGTGTTCTAACTTCCGCAATATTTATGATATCCGGCTCAAACTTGGACCAGAAGTGGACTGTTATCAAATAGTGTTTGGGATTAAATTTGGTGTCAATCCGTTAAGGGGTTCACAATTTATGGCATTTTTTAATTTTTTGACATTTTTTGTTTGTGCTCTAACTTTCGCAATTTTTAAGATATCGGGCTCAAATTTGGTCCACAAGTGGAATGTTATTAAATAAAGTTTGGGAGTGAATTTGACGTCAATCCGTTAAGGGGTTTTAAATTTATGGCATTTTGAATTTTTTTGTTTGTGTTCTAACTTCCGCAATTTTTATGATATCCGGCTCAAACTTGGACCAGAAGTGGACTGTTATCGAATAGTGTTTGGGATTAAATTTGGTGTCAATCCGTTAAGGGGTTCACAATTTATGGCATTTTTAAATTTTTTGACATTTTTTGTTCGTGCTCTAACTTTCGCAATTTTTAAGATATCGGACTCAAATTTGGTCCACAAGTGGACTGTTATTAAATAAAGTTTGGGAGTGAATTTGACGTCCATCCGTTAAGGGGTTTTAAATTTATGGCATTTTGAATTTTTTGTTTGTGCTCTAACTTCCACAATTTTTAAGATATCGGGCTCAAATTTGGTCCACAAGTAGAGTATGGGTAAAGTAAGCATCAGTTCGAATCTGGCGAGAATCTGTCAAGGGGTTCAAAACTAATGCCATTTAAAATTTTTTCAAACAAGGCTGCAAAGTAGAACTTTGCAAATTGCTTCCTCTTTACGACGATTAAAAAAAAAAGTAACTTTTTTCAGTTTCTGATTCCAGAATTCACAGGTCTGGTTGGAAAGTACCGTTTACATGCCTTTTTACGATGATTACAAAAACAAGGCTGCAAAGTAGAACTTTGCAAATTGCTTCTTCATTATTGTTGGATTTTTACAAATCTACCTCTATGAGGAAGCATGTTAATCTATTTTGGCTTTCTCATAGAGGAAGCTTTGTAAAAATCCAACAATAATGAGGAATCAATTTGCAAAGTTCTATTTTGCAGCCTTGTTTATATTGGCGAAAAGTGTTTGCAATTCCCTCCCATTTTTCGAAAACTTATTTGACCTCAGCTTAATGCGCAAGGACTACCTTAATCGAAATAAAGAAAACGGAGTTTATCCTCCTCTTTTGTGTAAATTTTCATCTCGATTCGTCACGCCGTTCGAGAGTTATGAGCAATTCTATTTTGGGACAAGCGGTCATTATAAATTTAAAAAAATAAAAATTATATATGAAGCAATGTGTAAAGTTCTACTTTGCATTCTTATTTCCATTGAGTACAAACTTTTGTCTCGCATTATCAACTTTTGCTGATGCTAGAGCGAAAATCATTTTTTTTTTGTAAATTTCAAAATGTCGTAAAATCTGAACCACTTTACCGATCATCGTCAAATTTGGTACGTGGCATAGCTGCATGTTCCTTTTCGTCTGTAAAACATTTCGGTTAAATTGGTGAAATTCGACGTGATTTATAAAAAAAAATGATTTTTTTCGAAAAATTCAAACATCTATAAAATCTGAAACGCTTTACCGATTTCGCCCAAATGCAATGCCAAACAACATTGAACGTATATTTATTTATAAACAACTATTTAGCAAAATCGTCTAATTTTTACGAAAGTTAGAGCGACCACGCCCTTTTTTCAAAAAATTAAAAGTACCACAAAATCAAAATGGCTGATTTTTTTTTTCCAAAAATCTCAACATTCAAAGCGGGGCAAATACTCCACTTGCGTGCCAAATTTAAGCCATATCGCTCGAACGGTTACTGAGTAATAATTCATAGAATTTTCGGAGCCCAGGACACACACACACACATACATACGGACATTTTTTCTAAACCACTTTTCTCGACGTTTTGGAAAATTCTAAGCATACTGGCATGAAAATCTCGAAAAAAAAATTTGTCATGAAAACAAAGCTTCCTCTATGAGGAAGCAAAAAGTAGCTTTTTTCCGTTTCTGATTTCAGAATTCACAGATTCGACTTTCGATCGGAAAATCCAACTAAATTCGGTGGAGAAAATCCAGAGGTTTTCTCCACGAGAAAGCAAAAAAATTGGAAAAAAAAAATTTAAGTAATACACTGTGTCTTAACGTCGTTTCAACCTGACGATGCTCAATTGAGCATCTAACTCTCCGCTGCTGAAATCCAAAAGAATTAGCAAACGAGCCGAAGGAAAGACCATTGGAAAAATGATTGAAAAGTAGGTATATACCGTATATTGCGAAAGTCCAAGTGCGAGAAGGAGCTTTAAAAGAACCACTGGTCAAGAGTCGGTAGATTCCCTTTGAAAAGTAGCAGGCCCCCATCTGCGATGAACAATCGTTGCCCGCTGGTACGAATTTTGGAAAACAGTGTAGCGCCCGGTTGCGGACCCCGCAGTGTGGCTTTTGTCCACCTGTCACCGAGGTACTGCCGAGCGGTTCTCGACCACTTGAAATATCGAGAATCACGACTCGTCGACTGGACCCTCGTCACCATTTTTCTCTTTCTCTCTCTCTCAACCGTGAAATGTTGAAAAATTTGTTTTCTACGAGAACACACCGCGCAAAACCAGAAAGTCACAGACGTTGGATGGTTGATATACTTTTCGATACTTTTCTGTCTGCCATTCTTTTCATTACCGATTGATCCAACAGGTTCACTTTTTTTTTTCATTTGCCATTATTATTCTTAATGGTAACTTAAGGTAGTTCTGGCGGTATATATATATATATACAAATCACCCGTCAACCTAACTTCTTTTTCAAATGAAAATGATTTATTCATTTTTCTTAATACGTATGAATTTTTTACGAATTTTGTGTAAATTTTAAATTGCTTTATTAATTAAACAAAATTCTAAAAAAATTCATACGTACTTAGAAAAATTAAGAAATTATTTTCATGTGAAAAAAGTTAGGTGAAGTGTTGAATAATTTTTTTTATTCAGTAATTGTTAACATTATTTGTTCATTTGAATAAATATTTAATAATAATAATAATTCAAAATTATTTGTTCATTTTTCTTAATACGTATGAATTTTTTCAGAATTTTGTGTAAATTTTAAATTGCTTTATTAATTAAACAAAATTCTAAAAAAATGCATACGTACTTAGAAAAATCAAGAAATTATTTTCATATGAAAAAAGTTAGGCGAACTGTTGAATAATTTTTTTATTCAGTAATTGTTAACATTATTTGTCCATTTGAATAAATATTTAATAATAATAATAATAATAATTAAATTTAATAATTTAATAATAATTCAAAATGATTTGTCCATTTTTCTTAATACGTATGAATTTTTTCAGAATTTTGTGTAAATTTTAAATTACGTTAGGTAATTTAACTTTTATTCAATTTTTTAAATAATTTTTTTCACGATTAAAAAATTAAACACTTTATTTTAAATAAATTTTTTCAATGTCCCATATTTTTGTTTCTTCAATGTTTTTGCATTTATTTTTTTTGAAGTATGTAATACTATATTTTACAGTTGCTTGGGTGATAATTACTATTTGTTATCAAGATCATTTGTAGCGGATGGGTTTTATATCCCATAGTGCAAGAAAAAAAAAAAAAAGTCAACCAGCCCCGAGGGACGTCACCTCTTCGGCATCGCAGGGCTGACAACCTGCTGTCTTACGATGATTGATTTTAGCGAAAGCGCGAATCAAGGGGGTAATTTGTCAAGCTGTCGTACTCTCCGATCACGGAAACGACAGCTATACGTGCGCACCTCAGTATCCATAGTACCTGGTACAGTAACAACAAGTTGTATATAGAATAGCAGCCTCGACGAGTTTACGGTCAGGCGGCCGATACGAATCTCCTCAACCGGTGCGAGTCGAGTGCGAGAAAACGATAAAACACTGCGTATGTACTGTCAGCGATGAGGAACTCGGCGTCGTCGAGCACCAAAGGTGCCAGAGTCACACACTTCTAAGTACGCAGTGCGCAATCTGAGCCACGGTAATTTTCTGGCTGGTCGACATGCAAATATTTGCGCGAACTTCTACTCAAGTGCACACATTATCATATTTTCTACAAAACAAAGATAATCTGCGTTACAGTGAAATACGAAGTAATTATACTTTTTTTTTTGAGTTACCGCAACTATTTAATAGAGGACAAAAGTTGATGTTTCGGAAAATCTAAAAAATCTCGAGTATCGAGAATTTTTGTATTCAAAGTAAGTTGATTTATGCATTTCGGTCCGCCATTTTGAATTTGGGAATTTTGAGATCAGATTTGTCATCAGCGATCTCGAAAACTACCGAGTATCGAGTTTCAAGTAAATCCAGTAATTTTTTTGGTTTCTGGTCGGCCATATTGGATTCGCCATTTTTATAGTTTAGAATTCCGAGTTTAGATATGCAACCAGCGATCCCGAAAACTTCCAAGTATCGAGTTTCAAGTAAATCCAGTAATTTTTGTGCATTCTGGTCGGCCATATTGGATTCGCCATTTTTTTATTTTGGAATTTCGGATTCAGTTTTGTAATCAGCGATCTCGAAAACTCCCATGTATAGAGTCTCAACTAAATCCAATAATTTTTTTGCACAGTGGTCGGCCATATTGGATCCGCCATTTTTATATTTTGGAATTTCGAGTTCAGATTTGTAATCAGCGATCTCGAAAACCTCCGGGTATTGAGTTTCAACTAAATCCAATAATTTTTTTGCATTCTGGTCGGCCATATTGGATCCGCCATTTATATATTTTGGAATTTCGAATTCAGTTTTGTAATCAGCAATCTCGAAAACCTCCATGTATTGAGTTTCAACTAAATCCAATAATTTTTTTGCATTCTGGTCGGCCATATTGGATCCGCCATTTTTATATTTTGGAATTTCGACTTCAGATTCGTAATCAGCGATCTCGAAAACCTCCATGTATCGAGTCTCAACTGAATCCAGTAATTTTTTTGGATTCCGGTCGGCCATATTGGATCCGCCATTTTTATGTTTTAAAATTTTGAGTTCAGGTTTCTAATCAGCGGTCTCGAAAACCTCCAAGTATCGAGTTTCAACTAAATCTAATTTTTTTTTTGCTTTCTGGTCGGCCATATTGAATCCGCCATTTTTATATTTTGAAATTTCGAGTTCAGATTTGTAATCAGCGATCTCGAAAATCTCGAAATACCAACTTTCATTAAAATCTAGAATTCATATTTATTTCGGATTCAAAGGAAAAATGTTAAGTATATCAAATTATCTATTTATAGCACAAAAAAAAACATAAACCCAACAATTTTGAAAATATTAACCTACAAAAAAGTGTCTGAAATCCAAAATCGAAATAAGAAGATTTCAGATTCGTCTCGTCGATTGGCACTTGTGACAAGATGTTACCGCGCATCTCATGATAATAATAAATCGAGTTCAAAAGATTACAAAAGAGTCACGTCTTATCCAAGCGCGTTAACGTCAGCCAAAATAACCTGCTAGTGTGAATATGATCCACGACGAAAGATGATAAAACATAACACATGTAAACACCGAACGATAAAGTCCATGTGTCCTTGCTAGTCAATTAATTATACGAAAATTATAATGGGCAGATAAAACACATTCCGAATGCAATATAATAATGTCTGGTTGTCGAGGTTCGCGAAAGGTTATCTAATCTCGGAGGTGGGACTGCACGCTGTGTTCGCACCGCATTAATTTACGCTGGGACCGCGCGTGTCTCTGTATGTACTACAATACGATTGTGCGCATGCGTTATGCTCGGCTACTGACGAGTTATATTCTTCGAGTGCCACGAGTCTTCGAGTGTCATAAATCGCGGGCGTTAATTAAATCTCTGTGCGACACGAGACCGAGACACATTTATATGTATACAAAGCGAAAACGATATCGTAGTTTACAACGGGCTCTTTGAGGTGCACTATACATACTGTCAGCGTGCGCTGAACGCGCTCGCTCAGCCGAACTGTGCGCGTGCTGCACGCATGTCCGTCACGATTCTTATCCACCTTATCTTGCCTTGTAAGTCGGTGTTGAGAAGCTCCGGTTTGCCAGAGTTTCCTCCTACGTACAGTCGAAAAGAAAAAAAAATTATAAAAATGTACCTACGTGTTAAACAAAATTATTTTTCTCCCGACCACGCTAAAAAGACCACATTACATGCCTGCAAAGCGGGGGGAAAATTGCCGATTCTTGACCGGCGGGACGAAAATTAACACGGCGGGAAGAAAAGTGCGGCGGAGGAAGGAAAGTATTGCAGCGGGCAGAAAAGTCAGGATTCTTATTCACCTTATCTTCCCTTGTAAGTCGGTGTTGAGAAGCTCCGGTTTGCCAGAGTTTCCTCCTGCGTACAGTCGAAAAGAAAAAAAAATAATAAAAATGTACCTACGTGTTAAACAAAATTATTTTATTCCCGACTACGCTGAAAAGACCACATTACAGGCCTGCAACGCGGGTGGAAAATTGCCGATTCTTGACCGGCGGGACGAAAATTAACACGGTGGTAAGAAAAGTGCGGCGGAGGAAGGGAAGTGTTGCAGCGGGCAGAAAAGTAACGATTCTTATCCACCTTATCTTCCCTTGTAAGTTGGTGTTGAGAAGCTCCGGTTTGCCAGAATTACCTCCTACGTACAGTCGAAAAGAAAAAAAAATTATAAAAATGTACCTACGTGTTAAACAAAATAATTTTTCTCCCGACTACGCTAAAAAGACCACATTACAGGCCTGCAACGCGGGTGGAAAATTGCCGATTCTTGACCGGCGGGAAGAAAAGTGCGGCGGATGAAGGAAAGTGTTGCAGCGGGCAGAAAAGTCACGATTCTTATCCACCTTATCTTCCCTTGTAAGTCGATGTTGAGAAGCTTCGGTTTGCCAGAGTTGCCTTCTATGTACAGTCGAAAAGAAAAAAAAATAATAAAAATCTACCTACGTGTTAAACAAAATTATTTTATTCCCGACTACGCTAAAAAGGCCATATTACAGGCCTGCAACGCGGGTGGAAAATTGCCGATTCTTGACCGGCGGGACGGAAAGTAACACGGCGGGAAGAAAAGTGCTGCAGAGGAAGGAAAGTGTTGCAGCGGGAGGAAAAGTGATGCAGCGGGCAGAAAAGTAATTTTACCTATTTGTTAATAACTTTTTGACATTATTATTTTACAAAATTAATGTTGTTGGCAAATTGAATACAGTTGATTTTTTCCGATATTTATCCGATTCGAAAGTCTACACCTCGTACGAGTGCTGCCCACTCGGTGAAAATCACGCACTTTTCTCCCTTGTAGCGTAATGTACTTTTTGCTTTCTCACAAAGGAAGCTTTGTTCTCATGAAAAAATTTCTCAGAAATTTCAAAAATTTATAACTTAAGAACTATTCAACCGATTGAGCTGGAATTTGGTACACAAATGAAGCAGCAGCTTGTTTTTAATTGCTGCATTTTTTGACAAAATTTATCGAGAAGTTTTAATTTTATAGATTTTTTTTCAAAAAAGTCCGTGAATTTTCTGACTTTTTTTTAATCGATGATATTTTGCTAAATAATTCTGCATGAGTGCAGCTACATTTAATGTTGTTTGATATGTAATTTGCCCAAAATCGGAAATAGGGTTTGGATTTTAATTAGTTTTGAAAATTTTGAAAAATTGACGCTGTCATATTAACTTTTTCAAAACATAAACTACCAAGCCCAAATTTTGTACGTAAACGAAATAATATTCAAGTATGTTAGATACATAATTTAGTGGAGATCGGTAGAAGGATTTGGTTAATATAAGAATTTGTTTATTTTTCTTCATTATTTTTGACGTCTAAAATTTCGCAAAACTTCACTTTATCAAATTTATTCGAAACAAGGATGCAAAATACAACTTTGCATATTTCCCTTTCTAATTAAAAAGAATAATAATTATTCTTAAACGTTGGAAACTTTTCGTAATTAAAAATAGTGGAAAATTGACATTTTGAAATAATAAATTAATAAAAAATCTAAATAATAATCACGGATTTCATGATACCAATTTTTTTATTTTTGTTTCTTTCAGATTGTAATTAAATAATTTTTTTTTATTGAACTTATATTAGAGTGAATTTGTGACGCTGAGAATTTCGAAACTGATAATTAATTTAACCTAATGAAATGCCAAGAGTGTTGTATATAACGGAAGTAAATAATTGACGTTCCATTAGAGTCGCGAGGAGCTATCGAACTAACAAGCACAGCAAAGTTTATACGATATTTAAGGATACAAGCTCGAGGAGTGTATGATATTCGTTTGCGCAGAGTGAGTGCAGAGATATTGGATGAGTTAGTATTTAAGTATGGGCTTAGACCCTCTGGCGCATTTGAATAACACGCCGTTCGAACTAGTGCATAAATTTCTAATTACATGGAACAGAGCGACCGAACCACAACGACTGAACGCTTGGCCCGCGGTTTTACCTTTGCCTCATATTCACATCTACATGTTTATTATATCTATACTTAATTCTACTGTACTGCTGACAAGAGGGAATGAACGATTTCATCTTTCCATGCACACAGCAGATCTTTCCTCATTATTTATCTTAACCCTTTAACAATCAAAAAACTTTCTCATTGAAAAAAAAATATTTTATTTTTATATTAAATATTGAATATTTAAAAAAGTTAAAATAGTAGAAAAATGGCTTTTGTAAAAAGACAATACAAGATTCAGATTTAAGCGTAAATTTATTTTCCATGTTTTTAAATAAAAATACAAAAGGTGTTTTTTTTTAAAATAATTATTGCCCTAATATATATAAAGGAGAATGAACGATTTCATCTTCCCATGCACACAGCAGATCTTTCGTCTTTATTTATCTTAACCCTTTAACGATCAAAAAACTTTCTCATTGAAAAAAATATTTTATTTTTATATTAAATATTGAATATTTAAAAAAATTAAAATAGTAGAAAAATGGCTCTTGTAAAAAAAAATATAAGATTCAAATTTTAAGCGTAAATTTATTTCTTTGGGAATTTATTTCAAATCTTATTCTACTGATCATTAAAATTTTCCATATTTTTAAATAAAAATACAAAAGGTGTTTTTTCAAAAATAACTATTGCCGTAATTAAATATATATAAATATATTAAAATATATAGAGGAAAAGACGATTTCATCTTGCCATACACACAGCAGATCTTTCGTTATTATTTATCTTAACCCTTTAACAATCAAGAAACTTTCTCGTTGAAAAAAATTTTTTTTTGTTCAATGTTGAATAATTAAAAAAATTAAAAAAGTAGAAAAATGGCTCTTGTAAAAAAAAAAAAATAGAAGATTCAAATTTTAAAAGTAAATTTATTTCTTTGGGAATTTATTTTAAATCATATTCTACTCATCATTAAAATTTTCCATATTTTTAAATAAAAATACAAAAGGTGTTTTTTCAAAAATAACTATTGCCGTAATGAAATATATATAAATATATTAATATATATATAAAGAGGAATGGACGATTTCATCTTCCCATGCACACAGCAGATCTTTCGTCTTTATTTATCTTAACGCTTTAACAATCAAGAAACTTTCTCGTTGAAAAAAAAAATTTTTGTTAAATGTTGAATATTTTAAAAAATTAAAATAGTAGAAAAATGACTCTTGTAAAAAAAAATACAAGATTCAAATTTTAAGCGTAAATTTATTTCTTTGGGAATTTATTTTAAATCATATTTTACTGATCATTAAAATTTTCCATATTTTTAAATAAAAATACAAACGGTGTTTTTTCAAAAAAATAACTAGTGCCTTAATATATATAAAGAGGAATGGACGATTTCATCTTTCCATGCACACAGCAGATCTTTCGTCTTTATTTATCTTAACCCTTTAACAATCAAGAAACTTTCTCATTGAAAAAAAAAAAGAAAATTTTGTTAAATGTTGAATATTTAAAAAAATTAAAATAGTCGAAAAATGACTCTTGTTAAAAAAAATATAAGATTCAAATTTTAAGCATAAATTTATTTCTTTGGGAATTTATTTCAAATCTTATTCTATTGATCATTAAAATTTTCCATATTTTTATTTAAAAATACAAAAGGTGTTTTTTCAAAAATAACTATTGCCGTAATTAAATATATATAAATATATTAAAATATATAGAGGAAAAGACGATTTCATCTTGCCATACACACAGCAGATCTTTCGTCATTATTTATCTTAACCCTTTAACAATCAAGAAACTTTCTCGTTGAAAAAAAATTTTTTGTTAAATGTTAAATATTTAAAAAAATTAAAATAGTCGAAAAATGACTCTTGTAAAAAAAAATACAAGATTCAAATTTTAAGCGTAAATTTATTTCTTTGGGAATTTATTTTAAATCATATTTTACTGATCATTAAAATTTTCCATATTTTTAAATAAAAATACAAAAGGTGTTTTTTTAAAAATAATTATTGCCTTAATGCAGATAAAAGGGAATTAACGATTTCATCTTCCCATGCACATAGCAGATCTTTCGTTATTATTTATCTTAACCCTTTAACAATTAAGAAACTTTCTCGTTGAAAAAAATATTTTATGTTAAATGTTGAATATTTAAAAAAATTAAAATAGTAGAAAAATGGCTCTTTATTAAAAAAAAAGATTTTTTCTATTTTTAAGTGTAAATTAATTTCTTTGGGGATTCTAATCCTCGACAAAAAGTACCGAATTTTTAAAATAAAATATTTAAAAAAAACATAGGTATTCAGAAAAATTATAAAATCATAGTCATAAAAAAAAAATAGTTAGTTAGAAGAGTGATTTGTTATACAATTTTTTTGTCATTAATTCCTTAATAACATTTTTTAATTATTAATATACAAAATCATATATAAATAAATAAATAAAAATATAAAAAAATAAACAAAAATAAATAAGTGTTCGAAATTCTCTCTGAAAATGACGTTTAGTACAGCTAAAAATTTAAGGGTGTTACCACATTAGTCTGTAAAATTTTATTGCAAAAAAAAAATCTCTATTATTGCCAAAAATGCGTGCATTTTTCTGTCCATAAATTGCGGTCCATGTTTTTTTTTTTTTATTAGCCTTAGCCGCAAGCCGCAACGACTGACGAATTACCACCAATGTACCCGGATACATTTAGCTGGTGGCTAAACTTAAAGGCTCAGGTACCAAAACGTGTTGGTTGGGGTAAAATGAACGTGATGCCAAGATGTTATTGAGAGAAAGAATGAAAAAAAAAGAAAAGAAAAGAAAAGAAAAAAAGGCCAATAGAACCGGAGATAAAATGGCATTTACGACACAGACAACGGGGGCAATATGTCGGACGACGAGAGTCGGATAAATGCGCGCGTTCCTTATTAATACGTATTACGTTTTACGAAGGCGGTGTTGGCGGTCGCGGGCTCATAAACACGGGGGTCTTATGACGAGGGGTACGACGAAAGTGCAGGGGCCCCCCGGAAAAAACATCGGTGACACTAAAATCTCGAGTTTACACCCGTAACCAACGTTTACGATCTCTTTGTGCGCGACCCCCGAACCGCCATTGATGTCTCTGTTATCCCAATTAGGCCCTCGTAAAATAGCCTTTTCTTTTTCGGTTTTTCGTCGACCACCTTAACCTCCACTTCCACCATTTTTTCATCTTCCTTTTTTCTTTTTCCCCTTTTTTCCGCTGTGACACACAACGTTTTTTATTTCTTCCTCAATTTCATCAGGAAAATTCAATTTTACAATTTATGATTTATCTACGTTTTTTTTAAACGCAAAATTAATACCAAAAAAATTCTATGATTAAAAGAAAAATATATATATATATAATTTTTTTTTCAAGTCAGTAGTCAATTTTTATTAAAAAAAATTAAAACATAAAATGATTTTCCGGATTTTCCTTTGGCTCGGCGCTAATTTTTTTTTCTATCTTTTAATAATTTAAAAAAATTAAATATCTTAAAAAATATACGAAAAATCTTGCCCACTTTGGCTATAAGCTGGAAAATTTTGATATTCAACAATGTATTTTTCAGAATTTTTTCTTATTTTTAATTTATGGTATTCGATATGTCACTTAAAAAAATATTAAAAAAAAATTTGCACAGAAAAAATAAAAAATAAAAATTCAGTCTTTTTTGTAGTCAACTTTTATTTAAAAAAAAAATTAAAACAAAAAATGATTTTCCAGATTTTCCTTCGGCCATCTTCGGCTAATTTTTTTTTCTTTTTTTTAATAATTTTTTTAAATCAACAAAGCTTATAAACTGTAGGAATAAAAATCTTGTCCACTTTGGCTATAAGCTAGAAAATTTTGATATTCAACAATGTATTTTTCAGAATTTTTTCAGATTTTTAAATTATGGCATTCGATATCACTTTAAAAAAATATTTGAATAAAATAATAAAAAACAAAAATCTGTTGTTTTTTTGTAGTCAATTTTAATTAAAAAAAAATTAAAACATAAAATGATTTTCCAAATTTTCCTTTGGACAGGTGACGCCCGTCACTAATATTTTTTTGCTATTTTTAAATAATTTTTTTAAATCAAAAAAGCTTAAAAACTATAAGAATAAAAATTTTGCTCACTTTGGCTATACAACAATGTATTTTTCAGAATTCATTCAAATTTTTTAATCACGGCATTCGATATGACACTTAAAAAAAAAAAAAAAAAATTCATAAAATAATTTTAAAAAAAAATCTGGTGTTTTTTTGTAGTCAATTTTTATTAAAAAAAAAAAAATAAAACATAAAATGATTTTCCGGATTTTCCTTTGGACAGGTGACACCCGTCGCTAATATTTATTTTTCTATTTTTTAATAATTTTTTTAAATAAAAATTTTTAAAACCTATAAAAAAAAATCTTGCCCGCTTTGGCTATAAGCTAGAAAATTTTGATATTCGTCAATGTACTTTTCGGATTTTTAAATTATGGTATTCGATATCATTAAAAAAAAAAAAAAAAAAAATTTGCATAAAATAATAAAAAATAAAAATCTGTTGTTTTTTTGTAGTCAATTTTAATTAAAAAAAAATTAAAACATAAAATGATTTTCCAAATTTTCCTTTGGACAGGTGACGCCCGTCACTAATATTTTTTTGCTATTTTTAAATAATTTTTTTAAATCAAAAAAGCTTAAAAACTATAAGAATAAAAATTTTGCTCACTTTGGCTATACAACAATGTATTTTTCAGAATTCATTCAAATTTTTTAATCACGGCATTCGATATGACACTTAAAAAAAAAAAAAAAAAATTCATAAAATAATTTAAAAAAAAAATCTGGTGTTTTTTTGTAGTCAATTTTTATTAAAAAAAAAAAAATAAAACATAAAATGATTTTCCGGATTTTCCTTTGGACAGGTGACACCCGTCGCTAATATTTATTTTTCTATTTTTTAATAATTTTTTTAAATAAAAATTTTTAAAACCTATAAAAAAAAATCTTGCCCGCTTTGGCTATAAGCTAGAAAATTTTGATATTCGTCAATGTACTTTTCGGATTTTTAAATTATGGTATTCGATATCATTAAAAAAAAAAAAAAAAAATTTGCATAAAATAATAAAAAATAAAAATCTGTTGTTTTTTTGTAGTCAATTTTAATTAAAAAAAAAATTAAAACATAAAATGATTTTCCAAATTTTCCTTTGGACAGTTGATGTCCGTTACTAATATTTTTTTGCTATTTTTAAATAATTTTTTTAAATCAAAAAAGCTTAAAAACTATAAGAATAAAAATTTTGCTCACTTTGGCTATACAACAATGTATTTTTCAGAATTCATTCAAATTTTTTAATCATGGCATTCGATATGTCACTAAAAAAAAAATAAAATAAAAATTTGCATAAAATAATAAAAAATAAAAATCTGGCGTTTTTTTTGTAATCAATTTTAATTAAAAAAAAAAAAATTAAAACAAAATGATTTTCCGGATTTTCCTTTGGACAGGTGACGCCCGTCGCTAATATACGCGAGACTGTCAGCAATTTTTCCGACAGAGGGCGAGAAAAGTATCCGTGACGAATCGGGACCGTGCTCACACCAGGAGGTATCTTCACCACTAAACGTACAGCGCGATTGCCAAGCGGCGGCGTGCAAGAAACAAGATCTCATCTAGATAGGACGTTGCTTGTGCGCGATGCGTGTTGGCACACCGGTGTTGGACTCTCTTCGATCGTCGAACGAACTGCCACGCATCATTAGCCGAAACACTGTGAGAAAGTCTGAGTCCTCACGAAAAAGATTTAAAAAAAAAAAAAAAATGGAAGGGCGCGAGTCACCCTGCGAGATTTAATTTTTTTTTCTTCCGCCCCTCTCGATCCTGTCGATCTTTTCAACGCGTCTGCGAAGAAAGATGATGGGGACCGAGTATAGAGTGTTGGCAACAACGTTCACACAAAGGCAGCGTAAAAAAAATATTGCATAATGTTTTCTGCTCCTAATTAACGAAAACGATGAATCTCTGAATAATAAATATTCAGCCTAATGTAGAGAATCTTCATGCTTTAGTGAGTGAAGTACCTTAAAAGTGGATAAATAGAAAAGCAGTAAACTTAACGTCAGATGTATAAGACACATTCCTTTTTATTAACGGTGTGCAAATAGTAATCTAATCGAGCTGGTATTCGAATATTCTATGAATCCAGATATTCCATAAATCCGAATATTCTATGAATCCGAATATTCCGCGAATCAGAATATTTTCCGCGAATTCCAATGTTTGACATATTCGAATATTCGACAAATTCAAACATTTGACGTATTAAAAAATTTCACGAATTCAATTATTTGGTATATTCGAATATTCCACGAATTCAAATATTTGACATATTCGAATATTCCACGAATTCGAATATTTAACGAATTCATATATTTGACATATTCGATTGTTCTATAAATTCGAATATTCAGTGAATTCGAATGTTCTATGAATTGGAATATTCGGCGAATTCGGATATTCAGTGAATTCGAATATTCGGCGAATTCGGATATTCAGTGAATTCGAATATTCTGCGAATTCGGATATTCAGTGAATTCGAATGTTCTACGAATTCGAATATTCGGCGAATTCGGATATTCTATGAAGTCGAATATTCGGCGGATTTGAATAATCCATGAGACTGAATATTCTATGAATCCGAATATTCCGCGAATCAGAATATTTTCCACGAAATCAGATATTTGACGTATTCGAATACTCCACGAATTCAAATATTTGACATATTCGAATATTCCACGAATTCAAATATTTGACATATTCGAATATTCCACAAATTCAAATATTTGACATATTCGAATATTCCAGAAATTCAAATATTTGACATATTCGAAT
Organism: Ephialtes manifestator; assembly: GCA_963970395.1. Classification (NCBI taxonomy): domain Eukaryota; kingdom Metazoa; phylum Arthropoda; class Insecta; order Hymenoptera; family Ichneumonidae; genus Ephialtes; species Ephialtes manifestator. Next base: position 24,437,115 of record OZ019982.1, on the reverse strand, counting down.
ATTCCACAAATTCAAATATTTGACATATTCGAATATTCCACAAATTCAAATATTTGACATATTCGAATATTCCACGAATTCAAATATTTGACATATTCGAATATTCCACGAATTCAAATATTTGACATATTCGAATATTCCACGAATTCGAATATTTGACGTATTCGAATATTCAACGAATTTATATATTTGACGTATTTGATTGTTCTATAAATTCGAATATTCGGCGAATTCGAATATTCTACGAATTCGAATATTCTATGAATTCGAATATTCGGCGAATTCGGAAATTCTATGCATTTGAATATTCGGCGAATTCGTATATTCTATGAATTCGAATATTCTATGAATTCGAATATTCGGCGAATTCGGATATTCCATGAATTCGAATATTCGGCAATTCGAAAAAATGGCAAATAATGAAAAAAATTGATAAATCATCTAAAAAATCTCGAATATTCGCTGTTCTTAACGACCTCGTCCCAACCTAATTTCGTGGTTCAAAAGCCAAAGCAGCTGGAATTTTATCCACGTCCATTCCGAACTCTCAAAAGTTGATATGATTTCATAAAGCCGATTCGATGAAGCTCTGTGTTTGTGGCGATCACAAAATGACTGGTTCGGTCGTAGAAAAAAAAAATTATATATATATATATATATATATATACATATATCCATGATGAGGCGTGAGGGAATTTAAAAACTATATGTATCCATAGGTAATATATAGTATATATATATTTATAAGAGAACGTGTGTTTGCGGCACGTTCGAGATTTTATCGGATTCGGTGGGAGGTGGCATCTCCGGTGCGAGTCGATATGTATACAATGCCATAGTCGAGAATATTACAGCCTTGACAAATTGCCGCGGCGAAGGTCGGAGAGACAGCGAAAAGAAGCAAGAACGCGCGAGATAGAGACCAGTAATTACGGGGGAAGAGTCTCAAGTTGGATGTATGTACGAACGAGCGTAACGTACGAACGAGAAAATCTTTCCAGGCAGAGCAGCGTACAGAAGGAATATAGTATAGGTACCCATATGCCATTCCACGGTACTCTCACTCTGATTGGCGAACTCGATCATGCACATTGCAGACCTCAGCTCCTTTGCAATCTGCTTGAAAAGTATCGAGCGAAAATATGTATTGTAACGTTAGGTCTACATAAGTCTAGTAAAATATCGACACACATGGCAGGAAGAGAACTTGGCAAAAATTACCATATTGTCATTGAAAATTTAACCAAAATAAATACATGTCATCACATTCTCGCCAGCAGAAAGAAATCAAATTTTGAAAAAAAAAAAAAATTAATTTTCATATTTGTTGTTTGTACGCTCAGGCGCACCGAAAAATGCCGAAAAAGTTGAATTCGACCAAAATATGTACATGTCATCAGTTTTTCAAAAGCACTAAAAACTCAAATTTTGGAAAAAAAAATCTTATATTTAATGGTCGTATTCGTCGTTTGTGCGCTCGGGCGCACCGAAAAATGCCGAAAAAGTTGAATTCGACCAAAATATGTACATGTCATCACTTTTTCAAAAGCCCTAAAAACTCAAATTTTGAAAAAAAAAAAATCTTATATTTAATGGTTATATTTGTCGTTTGTGCGCTCAGATGCACCGAAAAATGTCAAAAAAATTGAATTCGTCCAAAATATGTACATGTCATCAGTTTTTCAAAAGCACTAAAATATCAAATTTTGAGAAAAAAAAAAATTCGAAAATTGAATGATCATATTCGTCGTTTGTGCGCTCAGATGCACCGAAAAATGCCAAAAAAAATTGAATTCGACAAAAATATGTACATGTCATCAGTTTTTCAAAAGCACTAAAATATCAAATTTTGAGAAAAAAAAAATTCGAAAATTGAATGATCATATTCGTCGTTTGTGCGCTCAGATGCACCGAAAAAGTGCCAAAAAAAATTGAATTCGACAAAAATATGTACATGTCATCAGTTTTTCAAAAGCACTAAAATATCAAATTTTGAGAAAAAAAAATTCGAAAATTTAATGGTCATATTCGTCGTTTGTGCACTCGGGCGCACCGAAAAATGACAAAAAAGTTGAATTCGACCAAAATATGTACATGTCATCACTTTTTCAAAAGCACTAAAAACTCAAATTTTGAAAAAGAAAAAAATGCAAAAATTGTCAACGATATCGAAAAAAAAAAAAAATTAGCGGATTATTACATATAATTTAATTTAGTCCTTAAAGTTGATTGGCCGATCTTGTTATAATAAGCAGCGGTAAATTAAATGCAATTATAAATTTGAGGGTGAGAATGACATTTAAAAAATTTTTTTGTTCAAGGAATTTTTAATACTTATATATATAATAAAAATAATCGCTAACATTAAAACTAATTGTTACACAATTTCAAAACTACCCCTTAATTCGATCTATATTTTTCACAGAATTGTAAATCTCCATTATTTCACATCATATAATCAGTTTTGTGATTATTATCGTGGTAATTTCAAAATAATTTCTAAAAATAAAAATTATATATAATTTCATAGAATTTTTTTTTTAAATTGAGAAAAAATAGACGATCGTAAATCTCCATCTTTACCAACATACTTAGTAAATTTTTATAACAATTGTTACTTGTTTGTAGTTATTTAAAAAAATGTAACAATTTCTTATAAACATTGCATTTTTTCAATAAAATTTTTTAATAATTTTTTAGTTGAATTTTATTATTAAATTACAAACATAATTATATTATAAATTTTTATTGTATAAAGAAATGAGAGCTTTTTCTAATTCCATAAATCTATAATTATCAATCCGTACATATGCACTCATAAATTGATCACGATAGTGTTACATGGATTTGTATTGAAAGTTTACGTCCGAGGGTTTCGAAAGGTGTACTATAATCTCGAAACGATTACACATTTGCTCAGTGATCGATTCGATTAAATACTCCTCGCGGTGGATTGGCTGTAGGCTTACAGTGACCAAGAGTTTTTTTTTATTGCCATATATACGTGCTCGTATCGATTGAGGTTCTATCGTATGGAAACAGGAAAATAGCTCATGTTAGTAGTAGATATGTCTCTCGTACATTCTACCATATATTAGACATAAGCACATGTAAGAAGGAAGAAGGGGGAACGGAGGACAATTTTCTGCTCCGGACTGCGTAGCGAAGGCGTTATTTACCTAGCGATTGGCCCTATGGTTGTATTCCATTGATTCCCTAGGTTCAGTTAGGGGAAATGGGGGCAAAACGTGCACCTCTATTTAAAATCGGATTTGGGGGCAAAATGGGCAACGTCTCAACTTTCAATAAATTTTATTTTGATGAAATAGAATTTATTTCATTTAAATGAATCGTATTGATTTCAAGGAAGTTTTATTTGATCGGAATAAAATTTTATTTTATTTTATTTTATATAGGTTATATTTATTTTTGATAATATTCTTCTAAATTATGTATATAGAACAAAATATTTAAAAATTGACTAAGTGGCCAACAAATATTTGGTGAAGTTAATATTTACTCCGAGAAATATTCTTAAGTTCAAATTTGAGTTTAAACTTAGGACTATATAAAGTCTAATTTTCATCAAGATATATTTAATACGCTACGAAAAAAAATTGATATTTTGTTTATAGGAGATAAACACATAAAATATTGTCTCAGGCTTGAATTTATCGGAATCATTGAATATGTTCGTAGATAAGTCTCTTGGATATTCTACCGTATATTCGACATAAGTACATGTAAGAAGGAAGGAGGACAATTTTCTGCTCTGGACTGCGAGGCGAAGGCGTTGTTTACTCGGCGATTGGCTCTATGGTTGTATATATTGCATGTACTGTGAATTGCTACGATGGAAGAGAAACGAAGAAGGAGAAATGAAAAAGCAGTGGGAATGAGTGAGATGGGAAATGGAATTATTGCCCGCGCCTACCATACACCATGCGCGTTCTTCGCCCATCACAAGAGTGTCTACGTGATCTCGTGAGGCGCCTGCTACCACGCTTGGATCTTTTCAGACTTACCTTTATCTCCTCTCTTTTCTATTTTGCTTCCTTATAGAGGAAACTTTGTTTTGATGAAACATTTTTTTTTCGAGATTTTCGTTTCAAAACATTTAAAATGGTCTGAAACGTCGAGAAAAGTGGTTAAAAAATTTGTCCGGATGTGCGCGTGCGCGTGTGTGTGTGCGTGCGTGCGTGTGTGCATGTTCGTGTGCGTGTGCGTGCGAGTGCGCGTGTGCGTGCGCGTGCGCGTGCGCGTGCGAGTGCGAGTGCGCGTGCGCGTGTGCGTGTGAGTGTGCGTGTGCGTGTGCGTGTGCGTGTGCGTGTGCGTGTGCGCGTGCGTGTGCGTGTGCGTGTGCGTGTGCGTGTGCGTGTGCGTGTATGTGCGTGTGCGTGCGCGTGTGCGCGTGTGTGCGCGTGCGCATGCGCGAGCGCGTGCGCGTGCGCGTGTGCGTGTGCGTGTGCGTGTGCGTGTGCGTGTGCGTGTGCGTGTGCGTGTGCGTGCGCGTGCGTGTGCGTGTGCGTGTGCGTGTGCGTGTGTGTGTGCGTGTGCGTGTGCGTGCGCGTGCGTGTGCGTGTGCGTGTGCGTGTGCGTGTGCGTGTGTGTGTGCGTGTGCGCGCGCGTGCGCATGCGCGTGCGCGAGCGCGTGCGCGTGCGCGTGTGCGTGTGCGTGCGCGTGTGAGTGTGCGTGTGCGTGTGCGTGTGCGTGTGCGTGTGCGTGTGCGTGCGCGTGTGCGTGCGCGTGCGCGTGCGCGTGTGCGTGCGCGTGCGCGTGTGCGTGTGCGTGTGCGTGTGCGTGTGCGTGTGCGTGTGCGTGTGCGTGTGCGTGTGCGTGTGCGTGTGCGTGTGCGTGTGCGTGTGCGTGTGCGTGTGCGTGTGCGTGTGCGTGTGCGTGTGCGTGTGCGTGTGCGTGTGCGTGTGCGTGTGCGTGTGCGTGTGCGTGTGCGTGTGCGTGTGCGTGTGCGCGTGCGCGTGCGCGTGCGCGTGCGCGTGCGCGTGCGCGTGCGCGTGCGCGTGCGCGTGCGCGTGCGCGTGCGCGTGCGAGTGCGAGTGCACGTGTGTGTGCGAGTGCACGTGCGTGTGCGTGTGCGTGTGCGTGTGCGTGTGCGTGTGCGTGTGCGTGTGCGTGTGCGTGTGCGTGTGCGTGTGCGTGTGCGTGTGCGTGTGCGTGTGCGTGTGCGTGTGCGTGTGCGTGTGCGTGTGCGTGTGCGTGTGCGTGTGCGTGTGCGTGTGCGTGTGCGTGTGCGTGTGCGTGTGAAAAATTCATATAACTGTAACTTATAAAGTATTCGACCGAATCAGCTAAAATTTAAACAACATGTGCAGTACTGGCGAATCTTCAATTGGTATAAATTTTACAAAAATCGCTTAACGCATTTCATTTTTATAAGAATTTTGAAATTTTCAAAAAAGGACGTAAATGCTCTAGCTCGCGCGAACATTATTGGGCATTTTCCCAAAAGCGAAAAGTTCTGCAAAATATTTTTCAGATTTTTCAAATTCGGTCGAACAATATGTTTGTTTTAAAAAATCTTAGACAATTAAAATTTCTCGAAAAAAAAAACAAATTTTCTCTCATATGAAATCATACAACTTGAGGAAAAATATCATCAGTGAATTATTATATTTGCCATTTTTAATATTGTCGTATCAAGGCTGAAAATAAAAATTTAAGGGTATTTAAAAAGAGTATAATAGCGATCAGCAGTTATTATCAAGTCACCGTGAGTAAAAATGTTGTTTCTTTCCTCCGAATAGTGTATCTTTGTCTGTCTATTCTTGAGTCAATAATATTATATGTGTATGCAGATAGATAGCTATGAAAAGGAGTTATGGGGTTCGGTATACAGATATTCTTGCCGGGCCATTAGCAGCCCTAATTTATGCATCATCCGCCATACTACCAGGCGGCAACCCTTTCCCATCCATCGCTTTCTTCGTCTGAGAAGTTTTCTAAAGATTTCTTCCCCTGGCGCCGTGAAAACATCGCGTCTCTTCTCTCGCGCCTCTTAATTACGTCTCCCTCTGTAGTCGATATGTCTGAAAGGGACGAATCACAGCTTTTTCCCATCGTTAAGTAAATGGTCCAGTTATTGACCGCTAATCAATTATTCAACGGACTGTATACATATATACATTAAAAATATTTTTAACAGGGTTAAATTTGCCAGCTATTTTACGAATAATCAATGATCATGTTATTAGTAATTGGAATGAGGGATTTTTGTTATATTATTAACAGAATAAAATCAGACCCGAATTGGTAATATTTATTGCTAGATAATTTACTTGTTTATTTGATTATGTTATTTAAAAAAAATATATTCTTTTGAAGGCTGAAATTTTTTTTTTAATCTATGCCAAAAATATGGAATTATTGTTTTTAAAATTTATCATACTTTTCGGAGAAAATCGGTAAGTGAAAAATGTCTAAAATAATAAAATGGTAAAATTTTGCTGAATTTTATTAAGTTGTACTTAAAGCTACTTACTAAAAAAGGTAATTGTGATAAATTTTTTTTTAAATACCAATTAATTTCCTATATTAAAGGTTTTGCTTTTCTGTCGATATTTACAGGAAATAAAGCCTTGTATATTTAATTTATGTTGTGTAAATGCAGAGGATAATGTAATGTAAACTGCATGTAAAATTACGCTTCATTTCACTCATTCAAACAAATAATAATTTCACGCTTCAGTAGTACAAGCGAATCGTTACATAGTGTAATACGTATTTGGTTTATTGATACGAATAATTATTTAATTAGTTACTGTGTTAAATGACGGACTAACAAAATCAGGTCTTAAAATTTTCTTCTCATAAATCACAAAGGGGCTATAAATTCATAAATACGTCCCTTGAGGGAGGCTCAAAATGACGGACAAAGCATAATCTTATCGACAAACAAGAAACCCGAAGTAACGAACAATTGAATTTTTGTCAATTATGGAAGTAAAAAGGTTGCGACTTATTATAGATAATTCGACATTGTGACAATTGCCACCGTACCAATATTTCAGGCACACGATTAAAAAATCTGAAAAAATTCTGAGAAATACAGCTTCATATACAGAAATTTTTGACAAGTCGTCCATAGTAGATTTATTTATTTTTTCTATTTTTTAATAATTTTTAAAATCAAAAAAGCTTAAAAACTATAGGAAGCAAAATCTTCCCCACTTTTGCTCTAAGCTAGAAAATTTTGATATTCAACAGAGTATTTTTCAGAATTTTTTCAGATTTTTAAATTATGGCATTCGATGTAGCATTTTTAAAAAAATATTTAGAAAAAAAATTTGCATAGAAAAAATAAAAAAAGGATGCAACGAAGAACTTTGCACATTGCTTCATGAGGAAGATTTGCGAAGGATGAAAATTATTGACGAAGCAATGAGCAAAGTTCTATTTTGCATCCATATTTTAAATACACATTAAAGAAGTACGAAAACAAAAATTTTCATAAATTCAAAATTGTATAAAATCTAAACCACTTTATGTATTTTGCTTAAATTCAATACCCATCGTCATTTTTCATTGCTTTATTCGTCAAAAACTGTTTAAGCTCATTATCTAAAAAAATTTGGGAGCTAGAGAACATACAGAGATTTTTTGAAAAATTCAATGTCTTATAAAATCTGAACCACTATACCAATCTTCACCAAATTTGATATCTACTACAACTGGATGTCAATTTTACCTTGCAAAAGATTTGAGCAGCTTTGGTCGAACTTAACTTGAATAATAACGAAAACAAAATTTTTTCGAAAATTCAAAATTTCATAAAATCTAAACCGTTATATGGATTTCGCTCAAATTCAATACCGACCTTTATTCTTCATTTCTCTATTTGTCCAGAACTATTTAGCTCATTAGCTGAAAAATTGCGGAAGCTGGAGAACATACAGAGATTTTTTGAAAAATTCAATGTCTTATAAAATCTGAACCACTATATCAATCTTCACCAAATTCGATATCTACTACAATTGGATGTTAATTTTACCTTGCAAAAAATTTGAGCAGGTTTGGTCGAACTTAACTTGAATAATAACGAAAACAAAATTTTTTCGAAAATTCAAAATTTTATAAAATCTAAACCGCTTTATGGATTTCGCTCAAATTCGATACCAACCTTTATGCTTCATTTCTCTATTTGTCCAGAACTATTTAGCTCATTAGCTGAAAAATTGCGGAAGCTAGAGAACAAACAGACATTTTTCGAAAAATTGAAAGGCTCATAACATCTGAATTTTTTAATCAATTTTTTCGAAAATGTATACATAGGAAGGAGCGTTGCTCCTCTACCAGCCTGCCAAATTTCAGCTTGATTGTTAAAGCCGTTTTCGAGATACAGCGGTTTGAATTTTCCAAGCGTGCCACACACACATACATACATACATTTGGACATTTTTCCTATTTGAGCAAGCAAAATTATCAAACGCTCCTGGTATTGGGAAACCATAACCGCCACCTGACGAAAAGTACGAGAACTATGAAAATTTCTACCATACACATAGAATTTTTAACCATATTCCGTGCTAAAAATTCTCGTAGTTCTTGTACTTTTTGATAGATGGCGTTATGGCTGTCCTGTATCAGAAATTTACGATACTTTTTACTAGAAATATGGTAAAAACCATCAGATCCTTGTGTATGAAGAATCAACCATGAATTTTTTTTTCTCCCCGTTGTTTGGTGCGAAACTTTGTCGAACAATTTCATGATGCGTTGTGTACACGCAGTTTGAAAACGGAGACGAGAGAAAATTTCAAGTTATTGCGAGATTGGTTAACAATGTTCGGGGCGAACATTACAAGCAAGGGCGTAAGGATCGCGTGGTTAAGCAACGTTTATACCGGGACGCAATGAAACAAAACGGGCGCCAGGCCTCACAGATAAGACCCTTATTCCGAGCTTCCCCGCTAACTCGAAGAGAGACTTTGTTGTTGGACGCGTACGTACGAATCACCGGCAACCTACTCCGCAACGTGTATTAATGACTATATATACCTGTACTGAGTTTACAGTAGTACGATGTACGAGGAAGCTATAACGTGGATTCTTGAGAGGCTTCCAAAACTCACCGACATCACCACTGGAACGGATGGAGCATGGTAGCAAAAGAAACGTAACGAGTGGAAAAAAAAAAAAAAACGAAACGTACGAACAAGACTAGCGCTGGCCTAGATTTAAAGACCTCTGAGAATGGATGTGCAGAATGGCAGCGTGCAATCCGACATTCTCATTTACGGTACCATAAATTAATCCAATGGAAAATAATTCCAAATTACACGTGAAAAAAAGAAATTAATAAAAAAAAAATAAAAAAAAAAAAATTAAAAAGAAAAAAAATTTCATATTTAAGGTAAAGTACCAGAAGCAGTGGAGATTTTGGATTGAATTTTGGCACCAGAACTACATTTTCAATGTAGAAGGCACACACCAAATTTTATTGCGATCCACAGCTTTTTACTAGAGTTATTGTATTTTTAAAACGATGCACACAGACAGACAGACAGACAGACTCAGATAGAAAAAATTATATAATTCATATATGCTTTATGTATGGTGGCAAAAAAATTCTATATGGCACATATATTTTATATATATATATATGTGTAAAAATATATGTAAAATGCATGAGATTTGTATATGGATTATATGTTAAATATATGTATATATATTTTTTAAATAAAAAAAAATTTTCTTCATATTTCAGGTAAAGTACCAGAAGCAGTGAAGGTTTTGGATTGCATTTTGGCACCAGAACTACATTTTCAATGTAGAAGGCACACACCAAATTTTATTGCGATCCACAGCTTTTTACTAGAGTTATTGTGTTTTTGTGTGATGCACACAGACAGACAGACAGACAGACTCAGATAGAAAAATATATATAATTCATATATGCTTTATGTATGGTGGCAAAAAATTCTATATGGTACATATATTTTGTATATATATGTGTGTGTAAAAATATATGTAAAATGCGTGAGATTTGTATATGGATTATATGTTAAATATATGTATATATATTCTTTAAATAAAAAAAAATTTCTTCATATTTAAGGTAAAGTACCAGAAGCAGTGAAGATTTTGGATTGGATTTTGGCACCAGAACTACATTTTTAATGTAGAAGGCACACACAAAATTTTACTGCGATCCACAGCTTTTTACTAGAGTTATTGTATTTTTGTATGATGCACACAGACAGACAGACGGACAGACTCAGATAGAAAAAAATATATAATTCATATATGCTTTATGTATGGTGGCAAAAAAATTCTATATGGCACATATATTTTATATATATATATATGTGTAAAAATATATGTAAAATGCATGAGATTTGTATATGGATTATATGTTAAATATATGTATATATATTCTTTAAATAAAAAAAAAATTTCTTCATATTTCAGGTAAAGTACCAGAAGCAGTGAAGATTTTGGATTGGATTTTGGCACCAGAACTACATTTTCAATGTAGAAGGCACACACCAAATTTTATTGCGATCCACAGCTTTTTACTAGAGTTATTGTGTTTTTGTGTGATGCACACAGACAGACAGACAGACAGACTCAGATAGAAAAAGATATATAATTCATTTATGCTTTATGTATGGTGGCAAAAAATTCTATATGATACATATATTTTGTATATATATGTGTGTGTAAAAATATATGTAAAATGCGTGAGATTTGTATATGGATTATATGTTAAATATATGTATATATATTCTTTAAATAAAAAAAAAAATTTCTTCATATTTCAGGTAAAGTACCAGAAGCAGTGAAGATTTTGGATTGGATTTTGGCACCAGAACTACATTTTCAATGTAGAAGGCACACACCAAATTTTACTGCGATCCACAGCTTTTTACTAGAGTTATTGTGTTTTTGTGTGATGCACACAGACAGACGGACAGACAGACTCAGATAGAAAAAGATATATAATTCATTTATGCTTTATGTATGGTGGCAAAAAATTCTATATGGCACATATATTTTGTATATATATGTGTGTGTAAAAATATATGTAAAATGCGTGAGATTTGTATATGGATTATATATTAAATATATGTATATATATATTTTTTTTTAGCGCCTAAAAGTTCTATGTGTCGAATATATTGTGCATATATTTCTAATGGGTTAGTGAATATTCTTCATAATTTTGTACCCTTTGTATAAATGTATAAACTATGTTAAAAATAATAATAAATAATTAAAAAAATTATTCAACTTGTGGTTTCAAAAATGTGAAAAATAATAATCTTTTTTAACAAACACGATTAAATAATCATTTAATAATGAAAACTCATGAATCACCATATTTTGTCCTTAAAATCTGAACTTACAAAAAAAAAAAAAATTACATTGCGCATATTCTCGTCGTACGCAATATAGTAAATGGAGGGTGGCTATTGTTGAATCACCGCCAATGAAACATCGAGGTAGCCGAAGGTAGGGAACATGAGAGACATCCACGCCCATAAAATTGTCACACGCTCGTGTCACCAAAAAGCCGACGAGCCAGTAGTGACGCTTGTCGAAGGGAGAGCCAGTGATTGGTGGGGTTCCAATGTATAAATAGTAAACGACCTACCTGTACATATATCTATATAAATATATAAATATACACATACATATATATATATTTAGAAATATATAGAAAATTATATATTCTATATAAAATTATATAGATTATAAAAATTTTATAATATTTTATAATTTTATATATATATATATATATATATATATATATATATATATATATATATATAAATTATAAAATTATAAAATTTTAATAATCTATATATATATTGTATATTGTAAGATTATATATTGTATAGAAAATTATAAAATTAAATTATAAAATTATAAAATTTTTATAATCTATATAATTTTCTATACAATATATAATCTTACAATATACAATATATATATATATATATATAATATATATAATATATATAATAATTTTATAGAAATAGTATGTTTTTGAAAAAATGAATTGATTTTTTGCCAATATATAAGCAGTAAATTGTTTATATATATATTGGCAAAAAATATATATATAAACAATTTACTGCTTATATATTGGCAAAAAATCAATTCATTTTTTCAAAAACATACTATTTCTATAAAATTTGCATTAAAAAAAACCCCCTATTTATTTCCATAGCCTATATATAGCCTATATATTTGGTATTTTTATTTTTATATTTTTTAGTATTTTATATATATAAAAATAAAAAATATATAAAATATAAAAACATATATATATAGAAACAATATATATATATCTATATATAGCTACTATTACGTGATTGTGTGGGATTACTATGCGTGCCAGGTGCTCGTCTCTTTCCCGTGACGTCACTAATCCACCCATCGCTTCTTTTTTCTTTTTTTTTTGCTCTTCATGAAGCGGTCGTGCCGCTGAAAGGGAGAAAGCAAGGGAGACGATAGGACTGAGATAGGTACTTATTCAGCAGCAGAAAAGTTGTAGGAGCAAGAGAGAGAGAGAGAGAGAGAGAGATTGAAAAAGATGGAACGTCAGAGAATCGAGGTTGGGCATTGTGTAACGGGCGGGGGATGGATACCAGGCAGCTGCTAACGAGGACGAGTTTGCCAACCTCCGAGCGTCCCATCTTATGTGGGTTTTGTTAGCATGTATATATGTATACATATATATATATATATATTTATATATATATATGTGAAGATGTAGTATAACACAGCCGGCCAACCACTCGTAATGATCGGGGTGCAGAGACTGCGGAAATGGCGGCTCGTGATTTCCGATTCTATTTGATACACGACAATCTTTGGACATTTTTTGCATTTTTTTTTAAATTTGAATAAATTATATTGATATTGTAGTTTTTAGTGTTTGGATATTTTGCTGGTTGTCGGATATTTCAATATGATCGGTATTCTTTTTTAGGTTATTTTTGGTGGCTTGTAATTTCCGATTCTATTTGATATACGATAATCTATGGACATTTTGCTGGTTGTCAGATATTTGAATATGATCGGTATTTTTTTTTTTAGGTTATTTTTGGTGGCTCGTAATTTCCGATTCTATTTGATACACGATAATCTATGGACATTTTGCTGGTTGTCAGATATTTGAATATGATCGGTATTTTTTTTTTTTAGGTTATTTTTGGTGGCTCGTAATTGTCGATTCTATTTGATACATGACAATCTTTGGACATTTTGTGCATTTTATTTTGCGAATTTTTTTAAATTTGATTAAAATATATTGATATTGTAGTATTTAGTGTTTGGATATTTTACTAGTTGTCAGATATTTGAATATGATCGGTAATTTTTTTTAGGTTATTTTTGGCGGCTCGTAATTTACAATTCTATTTGATACACGATAATCTATGGACATTTTACTGGTTGTCAGATATTTGAATATGATCGGTATTTTTTTTTTTAGGTTATTTTTGGTGGCTCGTAATTTTCGATTCTATTTGATACATGACAATCTTTGGACATTTTGTGCATTTTATTTTGCGAATTTTTTTAAATTTGATTAAAATATATTGATATTGTAGTATTTAGTGTTTGGATATTTTGCTGGTTCTCAGATATTTGAGTATGATCGGTAATTTTTTTTTTAGATTATTTTTGGCGGCTCGTAAATTCCGATCTTTGGACATTTTTTACATTTTATTTTGTGCATTTTTTAATTTGAATTAAATGTATTGATATTGTAGTATTTAGTGTTTGGATATTTTGCTGGTTATCAGATATTTGAATATGATCGGTATTTTTTTTTTTATGTTATTTTTGTCGGCTCGTAATTTCCGATTCTATTTGATACACGACAATCTTTGGACATTTTTTGCAGTTTTTTAAATTTGAATAAAATATATTGATATTTGTAGTATTTAGTGTTTGGACATTTTGCCGGTTGTCAGATATTTGAATATGATCGGTATTTTTTTTTTTAGATTATTTTTGTCGGCTCGTAATTTCCGATCTTTGGACATTTTTTACATCTTATTTTGTACATCTTTTTAATTTGAATAAAATATATTGATATTGCAGTATTTAGTGTTTGGATATTTTACTGGTTGTCGGATATTTCAATATGATCGGTATTTCTTTTTAGGTTATTTTTGGCGGCTCCTAATTTCCGATTCTATTTGATACACGACAATCTTTGGACATTTTTTACATTCTATTTTGCGTATTTTTTCTTATTTGAAGAAAAAATCGGAATTTTCATTGTAAAATTAATAGTTGACTCTAAGTGTAGCGGCAGAAAAAAGAGCCTAACTGTGACAATTTATTTTGGGACTATGAAAAAAGGAATAGGATTTATTTTCAGAGGGTTTATTTAAGATATATTGAAGTGTGCAAAAAAAAATTTTACTCTAATTTTGATACAAAATGGCGGCGACGGAGCCCATATTGAATAAAAAAATTATAATCTATATACTATTAGCTATGAAACTAAATAAGGGTTTTCTTTTTAATCAAAAAAGAAATTAGAAAATTTTCTAAAATCCCCGTTTTGGATATTGTTATGATTTTTCAGGTCGGTCCCGCTAGATTTATGCAGAATATGGACCGATTTGGATATTGCATGATATAAAATCTGTCAAATTTCAGGCTTTGGGACTGATTTGATTTTTCCTGGATTGACAGCTTGTTGAAGGATCATCTGCTTGGGGGAAGAATAGTCGCCATTATGCGACGGCTATGTGCTTGCGTGATAGCTGTGTTATGTGAGCTGCAGCTGATAGAAGCTTTTACGGATCGCACAATGCATTTTGTATACGCTTAGTCATCGTCTCGTTTTTCGCCTGTCATCGAACACGGATGAGAAAGATTTAGTTACAGCAGTGATTCGTTAATTATAGCAAAAATATTCATATAAAAATATTAAATTATACAATGAAAATTTAGGTACTATAATATTTTTAGCACCTAAATTTTACCCTTTAGTATTTTTAGTAATATTTTTAGTTTAGTGGATTCAAAGCTGTCGGTTTATATATCAATTAATATTATATATTTTTATTGTTCAAATAAAATTGTCCACATTAAAACAAATATGATTTTGATTCAACGATAAATTTAGTTGGTCGGATTGACGATATAATATAAATATATTGTATATTATCTGACGTTTTCATAGGATAGTTTAATTGAATCAACACAATATTTAGTCAAAAAAATTGAATATTTCTTTGAGTCAATAAAATTTTCATTTCATTCAATAAAATGAGCAATTAAATATATAATTGGCTCAAATAAACCCATGCATTTGAATATTTTTAAATAAATGATATATTTGAAAATTCAGTGTATTCAATTATATATTTCTCTCAGTGCATAATAAACTATCGATTCTAGACTGAGAAAAAAAATCGGTAGAAACAACAAAACGCGCGCTTGCGGGCAGCGAAAAGAATATTCTTTTCATCGAATGAATCCAAATTTTATTAAATTTTGTTCAATCGACAGCGAAAATATTCTTTTCGCTGCCCGCAAGCGCACGTTTTGTTGATTCGAACGATTTTTTTTCCCAATGTAGCCGCTCAAACCTAGCAATCAATATAAATCAAAATATACACTGTTAAAAAAAATTTCAAATTTACTTTGACAAATAATATGAAATTTACAAAACTGGTGTGTGAAGTAATGATTAGTATAACATTTACTGTACAATTAACATTAGTAGAGTAAATTTATGTACGTGAAGATTAAATTTTCAAATATTTATAATGAAAATTACAAAACTTTTCTAGTAATCTAGTTATTACATGACGAAATTTGTAAAATTTTAGTTAAGTTCTTGATGTTAGTTAAATAATTTGTAAATTCATATACAGGACTTTTATATCTGTATAAAAATTAGTAGTTCATCATCATGGAATTTTTCAAGACATTAATGTTCATGCATCTTGGAAACAAAAATATTGAATGCGGATAATAATTTTTCAGTCAACCACAACTGTAATTTCAGAAATTCAGAACAATTGTTTTCATTGTAGGTATCTTTTGATTTTATAATAAACATCCCATGTAGAAATCTGTCTGGGCGTCCCAGTTTGAAACTCGATCCTGGTCGGGTTTGGCTCGGGTTTCCATAAATGGGTTATCCAACTTGGAATCTGAATAGATCCCAAATAGATTTGCGGTTACGCATTCGATGATAATTTATCATCGATTAGGATTTGCTAGGGTTACCCTAAGAGAGCCGTCCTATTTAGAATCGGGATGGATTCCGGATCGGGACCCAATTCTGAACGACGAGCTGTATTACCGTGAATCGGGATTTGTTAGGGTTACCCTAAGAGGGGTTCTACTTGGATTCTGAATAGAATCCGGATTGCCTTCCTTCAACGATTTGTGCAGAACTAATTTTACTTCACCCTTTATGTAGTTAAATGTTGTAGAATGCACGTACGAAAAACTTTTCCTTAACTTGCGTGATTGTACCAACGTGTGCGGTTCATGTATCCCCAGACGCGTTCTCGTCGCTGCCCATACAGAAATTTCGACAGGGATCCAGCTAGAGTCAGCTTGGTATTACCATCTTTCGACAAGGATCCAGATGGATCCAGCCTAGTATGCCCATCTAACGGCTGGAATCCAGTCAGCCATCGGATCGGATCCCAGTTCGAGATCCCGATCGGAATCCAGTTTCCGCGCGTTACATCCCATGTTTGGAATCCGATCCGATGACCGACTGGAATCCGACCGGAACATGGGAATACCAGGCAGGATCCAGCTGGATCCCTGCCGAAATTTCTGCATGGGATGTGTACGAAATTTACAAACTACATGCGAAGTAAAAAAATACAGAATGCAAATTCCTAGTATTTTATAACAGTAAATTTACAAAATTTCTCAAATATTTTTCAGTATTGTTATCTTAAATATCTAATACAAATTGACAAGAAATTTGTGGTACAGATTGTGAATAAAAACTTCCACTCTGGTACTGCAATTTTCTAGTAAATTTTTTGAACGGTGTATTCTAATGACCCCAAATTAAGCTGACATCCAGCGAGCCGAAAGAGACACCCTGATACCTAAAATGGATACCACACACACGCAAATCTCACAGACCTTTTTAATGAACTTATGCTCGGGCAGCTCGAATTCCAGTTGATATAACTTCGGCTTCGAGCACATCGCATTTCGGAGACCGTAGTACCTTGTATACGTTGAAACGTTGCGCTCTCCTTGCTTTATTGTTTTCCTTTTGGATTTGATCGTACCGAATTGCACGCTCTCGTGCTAAGCCCGGGAATATTGGATGTAACGCCATCATGACAGCGCGAAGGGACGTCCCGAGCTTTGGAGGAGGGTTTACTCACTATACATATGCCACATACGCATATAGGTACTATATCTCTACCATATATGTTTATAACCGAGGGGTGGGTGCACCCCAGAACTGCGGAACGGGTGAACGGGAGTATATGAGTGAGAGATAGAAAAAAGTTCAAGACTGAAAGAGAGAGAGAGAGAGAGTGAGAGAGTAAAGCAGAGGGGTGATTCGTCTCTCCCTAATGAAAGAGAGCTGAGCTCCCACTCAACTAGTTCTCATCTGTCTGGTTTCCCATGCGAAATAAAATATCGCTAATCACTCGTATCCAGGGACGTAAGTACCTTCGACATCAGCAGGCGGACAACCGAACGACCTACGCCCTTCTGCGTCAACTTCGCTCGTCCATACATGTACGCATCTGCGTACATATTTAAGCAATACAAATGGTACAGTTATTGGCAATGATGCCATTTTGCTTCCTCATAGAGGAAGCTTTGTTTTCATGAAAAATTTTTTTTTCAAGATTTTCATGTCAGTTACACTCAGAATGGGCCAAAACGTCGAGAAAAGTGATTTAGAAAAAAAGTCTGTATGTGTGTGTGTGTGTGTGTGTGTGTGTGTGTGTGTATGTTACACGATCGAAAAATGTAAACCTTTATAACTCGGGAATGCCTTGAGATATCAAGCTGAAATTTGAACCATAGATAAAGGGATCAAGCCTCATCGTTCATACAGATTTTTGTTAAAATCCACTTCGTCGTTAAATTATTACGCGTTTTTAAATTTTTTGAAAAATGTCTGTTTACGCGATAACTCTTTCAATTTTCGAGATATTGATCTTAAAATTGGTATGAATGTGAGCTTTCATACGCCGGTGATCGCTATTGAATTTGGTTAAGATCGGTTGAACCGTTAAAATTTTATGATGTTTTGAATTTTTCAAAAAATTGACATTATCGCTCTATTGTAACTTTTGCAAAACTTAAGATAGCGAGCTCAAATTTTGTATATAAATGAAACAATATTCAGCCATTATATATGTATAATTTAGTGACGAACGGTATGAAATTTTTGATTTTATGGAATGTTGAATTATTTTTTAAAATATACATTATCACATTCACTTTCGGAAACGCTCTAATAATCACGAAATAACGTAATAACGATATAGAAAAAGCGAATCCACAACATGTATATTTATCTAATTAAAACAAGGATGCAAAGTAGAACCTTGCACATTGCTTCCTCATTGTTTTTTGCGTTTTACAAAGCTTCCTCTATGAGGAAGCCAAAAATTGAATAACATACTTCCTCATAGAGGTAGCTTTGTGAGAAGCGAAAAATAATGAGGAAGCAATGTGTAAGGTTCTACTTTGCATCCTTTTTTACTTCCTCATGGAGGAAGCTTTGTATATATGAAAATTTTTTTTTTTCGAGATTTTCATGTCAGAAATCTTAGAATGGTCTCAAACGTCGGGAAAAGTGGTTTAGAAAAATTAATTATATAATTATTATAATTAATTAATAATTAGTAACTTGTAAGCTATTCGACCGAATCAGCTCATATTTGAACATCATTTACAGTATTGGCTAATCTTCAACTGCTATAAATTTTATAAAAAATAATTTAACGCATTTCATTTTTATAAAAATGTTGAAATTTTGGAAAAAGTACGTAAATACCGTAGGTCGAACGAATTTTTGGATATCGGGCTGAAACTGTGTAATAAAATTTAACAAAGTGATTCGGCCTTTGGTATTGAATTTGGGCCAAATCGGTAAAGCGGTTCGGTTTTTATGAGATTTTGAATTTTTCGAAAAATTTTCGTTTTGATCTAATTCAGGTAAAATTTTGACAAATCGTCTGAAATTTTTTACACAGTAAAAATAACATTCAGCCCTGCTACCTACCAAATTTGGTGATGATCGGTAAAACGGTTTCGATTTTACGTGATTTTGATTTTTTTCTTATTCACGGTGATGTATTTTTTCAATTTTATAACTATAATATTTTTTTGGCATCATACATGGTTACAACTATGTATTGAATTTTCGTTTTTCTTTCTCTTTTCAACAATTTGTTACCAAATTTTATTTCTTCATGGCTCAAATTTCTATAAGTTTGAGATTTTTTAATTTGTATTTAAAATCAGGATGCAAAGTAGAACTTTGCACATTGCTTCGTCAATAATTTTCATCTTTCGCAAAGCTTCCTCTTCAAGCTTCTAAAAATTAATGAGGAAGAAATGTGCAAAGTTTTACTTTGCATCCTCTTTTTTTAATTCTTTGGCAATTGTCTCAAAATATTAATATATATATATTTATATTTTCTTTGGATTCTATGCGTGTAATATAATAATAAAATGAAAACATAATCTGTCAAAAAAGATTGTAAATTTACTGTGACAAGTAATATGAAATTCACAAAACTGGTGTGTGAAGTAATGATTAGTATAACATTCACTGTAAAATTACTATTAGTAAAGTAAATTTATGTACGTGAAGATTAAATTTTCAAATATTTTAAATGAAAATTACAAAACTTCTGAAGTAATCTATTTATTACATGACAAAATTTCTAAAATTTTAGTCAAGTTCTTGACGTTAGTTAAATAATTTGTAAATTCATATACAGGACTTTAACATCTGTATAAAAATTAGTAGTTTATCATCATGGAATATTTCAAGACATTAATGTTGATGCGTCTTGGGAACAAAAATATTGAATGCGGATAATAAATTTTCAGTCAACCACAACTGTAATTTCAGAAATTCAGAACCATTGTTTTCATTGTAGGTAGCTTTTGATTTTATAATAAACGTGTGTACAAAATTTACAAACGACATGCGAAGTAAAAAAATACAGAATGAAAATTCCTAGGATTTTATAACAGTAAATTTACAAAATTTCTCAAATATTTTTCAGTATTGTTATTTTAAATATCTAATCCAGATTGACGAGAAATTTGTGGTACAGGTTGTGAATAAAAACTTCCACTCTGGTACTGTTATTTTCTAGTAAATTTTTTTAACAGTGTATATTTCATCGGTCTTTGGATAAATGTCCTGTTCATAGCTGCTGGGAACGTCGCCATACTGACGGGAGTGTAATCAAACTGCACAGTGCCACTTGTAAATCGACTTTTACGATAGCTTGCCATTTACCTCACACACTCGCCACGAAGTTCGCATAAAGGAAGAATAGAAGAGTCCTTAGAAATGCTCGTGTGCTTGGGGCACGCGTACGTGTACGTCGATAGCCCGAGAATCGCCTACGTGAATTAATAAAGTCGAGTTGCGACCGTTCGTACGTATTGTTGCTGGAGTTTGCAAGGGTCGCAAGCAAGAAAGTGCGGATAGGAAAAAGAACAGAGAAATAGACATTACAGTGAGAATTTTATCGTACATATGCGTTTAGTCCCTCGATTTATAGTCTGACGTTATAAAATGCGAAAAAAAATATAGACGTTGGCCACCCGACGGATCTTGGAAGCAGAAAACCTTAAGCCTCCATTAATTCCCTGAAATTAATATTTACGATAATATTATTTTCATAGTTATTATTTTATCATTTTCATTATTTTGTTTTATTCGAATAGAAACTAAATCGCCGATTTTTTAAATACTTTTTTGAAGCTACTTCTGTGAGGACTTAAGACTAGTATTGGAGTAATGAAAAAAAAAAAAAAAAAAATTTCATGAAAAGAAAACTTCCTCTATGAGGAAGCAAAACATTTTAAAAAATCCCGTCAAGATTTGACAAATAGTTTAAAAGTTTTTCGTCGATGCGCATTTATCTCAAATGGAAAATACTCGGTACAGCCCATACAACCCTTCCAAAATACTCTCATAGGATTTGGGTCGGGCCCCTGTATTATATTGACGGTGGTTCATTCGTTCGGTGGCTCGTTGGAGCACCCCAATTCTTTGCTCACATTTTTTTCGTAATAAAAATCGTCGCGAGGTTCGTTTGCGTGGACGACGATTGGCTAGGCGTTTGTGCAGGGTTGAACTGTCGGTTGCTCCCACAATGCACCAGTGCCAGAGAGCCCCGACCGTGCCAATATTCGTCAGAGGGGCGGGGGTCGAGGGGGACGAGGGGTACGAGGGGGAATGTACTTGGTCCCTGGCTTTTAGGGGCGGGGGGGGCGGGTGGGGCGGGTGGGGACCTCGAGGAGTCCTCGAGTTGCCGGGGGGTAGAAAGGCTGTCGCTTGGGTAAATAGGGCACGCGAAGAGACACACGCCCTCTCCATTGTCCATCACGCTGTATATATATGTGTATATATATACATAGAGTATATTAAATGAGAAACCAGCAAAACGAGCACGGGTCCTCATAGGGGCGCCCTACTCCTGGGACAAAAGGGTTGCTCGCGTATGCACACAGCGACGTTTTAAAACTCAATTTTTTTTCTTCTTTCAGACACAACCAACAGGAAAGCGGCCATCATAGAACGTCACGAAGATCGACCGAGTGACGAAAGAGACAGACGTTATTATTTTTTTTTTTAGTCCTCGCTCTCCCTTTCACCCTGAGCTCAAAAATATATGGAAATTTATATATATATATATGTATTTATATTTATATATGTGTATATGTATATGTAGATTATATAGTATAGAGATTGAGGACTCTAGTTCGAGTCTTTCAGTCAGGTCCTCTCGTACAACGACGAGAGTCCTCGCTCTCCGTTGCTGGTTGACGCACCACGTTGACGTGAATGGAAAGACGCAGACTTTGATGTCAATCGTCCTTGGTTCACGCTACCTACTCTATTCCACTAGTTCCATCCGTGATTGAAATGATCGAGGTCTCTCCAGGAGTGGTTTTGATGATTCGTTTTTCTTTATTTAATTTTTTTTTGGATTGATATGGTATAGAGCTAAATTGATCTGAGGCAAAATTGACGCATAGAGATTCTGTGTGTAAAACGCATGAGCACTTTCAGATCAAGAATATAATATGTACACTCGGAGAAAATGGCGGATTTCTAGCTAATAGAAAGCGACGGCTTTTCATTTTTAGGTCACGCGAGCAATTTTTTTGTAACATCGATCAAGGTAAACTAATTACAAATATAGTTTTATAGTTGCGGTAATTATAAAATTGTTGAAAATATATTTCAATAGTTGCGGTAATTATAAAATTGTTGAAAATATATTTCAATAGTTGCGGTAATTATAAAATTGTTGAAAATATATTTTATAGTTGCGGTAATTATAAAATTGTCAAAAATATATTTTAATAGTTGCGGTAACTATAAAATTGTTGAAAATATATTTTTATAGTTGCGGTAATTATAAAATAGTTGAAAATATATTTTTATAGTTGCGGTAATAATAAAATTGTTGAAAATATATTTTTATAATTACGGTAACTATAAAATTGTTGAAAATATATTTTTATAGTTGCGGTAATTATAAAATTATTGAAAATATATTTTCATAGTTGAGGTAATTATAAAATTGTTGACAATATATTTTTATAGTTGCGGTAATTATAAAATTGTTGAAAATATATTTTTATAGTTGCGGTAATTATAAAATTATTGAAAATATATTTTCATAGTTGTGGTAATTATAAAATTGTTGAAAATATATTTGTATAGTTGCGGTAATTATAAAATTGTTGAAAATATATTTTTATAGTTGCGGTAATTATAAAATAGTTGAAAATATATTTTTATAGTTGCGGTAATAATAAAATAGTTGAAAATATATTTTTATAGTTGCGGTAATTATAAAATTGTTGAAAATATATTTTAATAGTTGCGGTAATTATAAAATTATTGACAATATATTTTTATAGTTGCGGTAATTATCAAAATAGTTGAAAATTTATTTTGATAGTTGCGGTAATTATAAAATTGTTGAAAATATATTTTTATAGTTGCGGTAATTATTAAGTAGTTGAAAATATATTTTTATAGTTACGGTAATTATAAAAATAGTTGAAAATATATTTTAATAGTTGCGGTAATTATAAAATTATTGAAAATATATTTTCATAGTTGCGGTAATTATAAAATTGTTGACAATATATTTTTATAGTTGCGGTAATTATAAAATTGTTGAAAATATATTTTTATAGTTGCGGGAATTATAAAATTATTGAAAATATATTTTCATAGTTGTGGTAATTATAAAATTGTTGAAAATATATTTGTATAGTTGCAGTAATTATAAAATTGTTGAAAATATATTTTTATAGTTGCGGTATTTATAAAATTGTTGAAAATATATTTTTATAGTTACGGTAATTATAAAAATAGTTGAAAATATATTTTTATAGTTGCGGTAATTATAAAATTATTGAAAATATATTCTTATAGTTGCGGTAATTATAAAATTGTTGAAAATATATTTTTATAGTTGCGGTAATTATAAAATTGTTGAAAATATATTTTTATAGTTGCGGTAATTACAAAATTATTGAAAATATATTTTTATAGTTGCGGTAATTATAAAATTGTTGAAAATATATTTTTATAGCTGCGGTAATAATAAAATTGTTGAAAATATGATTTTATAGTTGCGGTAATTATAAAAATTGTTGAAAATATATTCTTATAGTTGCGGTAATTATAAAATTGTTGAAAATATATTTTTATAGTTGCGGTAATTATAAAATTGATGAAAATATATTTTTATAGTTGCGGTAATTACAAAATTATTGAAAATATATTTTTATAGTTGCGGTAATTATAAAATTGTTGAAAATATATTTTTATAGTTATGGTAATTATAAAAATGTTTGAAAATATATTTTTCAAGTTACGAAAGTTAGAAAGATGCAAGTAATTTTTTTTTACTACGAACATAATTAATAAAATGGAGCTGTAAATTCTTATACATATTTCTCTCTTGTTTTTTCAATTTGTATATAATTCAGTAAATTTATGAAAATATGAGAGCACCTGCTAGATCCTCACTACGATCGTACTCAGTGATAAATACTGAAGCTACCTATAATCATGAGGCAGTTAGGGTGTAAGCTACCCGGAACTCGTGCCGGAGCCCTTCGACAGAAAGAGCTAAAACCTTCGAGCTGGACGATTGAGCGCGCGGAAGCGACACCCATAAAAATAATGACCATGACTGCGGTACTGATGGACACGTGTCATCTTTCCGGTGTATTCGGCAAGGAAACGGTCGTACCTTAACGTTTTTTTTTTTTTTTTAATATTATAACTCTGGCTCATCGAAATCTCCAGTTTCATCGATTCCAGCTCAAACACAATACGCCTCATAATATCCATAACAGACCGGAAGTTTGTCAAAATTGTGTATATATATATAATATATATTATATATATATATTATTATGGCATTGTCATTTTTTAAAAAATTCTAAATTATTCAATTAAAAATAAATAAACAAATAAAAAAATATATATACACGCTATTTCGACAAACTTCCTATTAAATTTAAATTAAATTAAATTTAAAAAAAACGGCAATGACATAATAGTGTATATATATGTATATGTATTATATTATATATATATATAGACTATTTTTTTTAAATTTTGCGCCCCAATTAAATTTTTTAAAATTAATCTGAAAAATCCTGTATCAGATATCAAAATTTTAGAGCCATGATCCAGAGTGGGCAAACGCTTGCGATAATTTTTGTTTTGTATAAAATATTTACTCAACAACTGCAATCTCGTTTCATTTTTTTCTATTTTTAAAAGATTTTTTTTTTTTTTTTTTTTTTTTTTTAAAGAATGTTTTTAAAAATCGACACAAACGTTTGCCTAATTTGATTTTTGATTTTTGAGAATAATTTCAGATTTTTTTTAATTCGCCGCAATTTTTTTTTTAATTTAAAAAATTTATGAAAAAAAAAGTTTCAGTAAAAAAAATCTGAAAAAAATAAAAAATGTTTTTTCAAGCATATAGAATCGGATAAAAAATTATGGAACCAATTGAAATTAGGTTGAGCGCTTACTGAGCTGGTCAGGAATTGGTCACATATATATATGTGTGTCTGTGTGTATGTGGCGATGGTGAAGCGGAGAAAAAAATAGGGTATTGGGTCCACGGAAACTAGCGATCACGCCGAACGCCATCGGTCCAACATACAACATATCGGCAGCAGCAGGAAAACGATTATCGATAAACGAGAGAAACCGCAGCGTTGGCTGTCATCGCCGGACATTATATATAATACTTTAGTTTGGAGCGTACATGCCTGACCATATGCCGACAGACAGAAAAGTGTACTTGACCGAGACGATCGTTGTCCGACGGGGTAGGCGGCCACTTATCTGGAACCCTTGGTAGACCTTTTGCTTTGTGTTGAAATTTTATACCGTGACACATTGATAAAAAATAACTTTGGAAATTTAGGAATACTCGTTTTCGTTTAGCAAACCAGTTTTAGTAATTGGACAATTTTTTTCTTTTTCTGTTTTAAGGTTAATTTAAATTTTATTTTTTTTAAGTAATATTTTTTTGGTCAAATTTTAGAAATGATGGAAAAGGTGCTTTTTGGTGATTTCGACAAACTTACAAATATTTTTGTCCAATATTGAAAATTTAAAAACAAGTCCAAAATTTGAAAAAAATTGTCGAATTTACAAAAAAGAAAAAAAATAAAAGAATGGAGATACAATAATTTCCACAAACTACTTTTTATACCGTGACACATTGATAAAAAATAACTTTGGAAAATTGTAATACTCGTTTTCGTTTACCAAACCAGTTTTAGTAATTGGACAATTTTTTTTCTTTTTCTGTTTTAAGCTTAATTTAAAAAAAAATGAAAATTATTTTTAAGTAATATTTTTTTGGTCAAATTTTAGAAATAATCAAAAAGGTGTTTTTTGGTGATTTCGAGAAACTTACAAATATTTTCGTCCAATATTGAAAGTTTAAAAATTAGTCTAAAATTTGAAAAAAATTGTCGAATTTACAAAAAAGAAAAAAATAAAAGAATGGAGATACAATAATTTCCACAAACTATTTTTTATACCGTGACACATTGATAAAAAATAACTTTGGTAAATTAGGAATACTCGTTTTCGTTTAGCAAACCAGTTTTAGTAATTGGACAATTTTTTTCTTTTTCTGTTTTAAGCTTAATTTTAAAAAAAATGAAAATTATTTTTAAGTAATATTTTTTTGGTCAAATTTTAGAAATAATGGAAAAGGCGTTTTTTTGGTGATTTCGACAAACTTACAAATATTTTCGTCCAATATTGAAAGTTTAAAAATTAGTCTAAAATTTGAAAAAAAATTGTCGAATTTACAAACAAGAAAAAAAATAAAAGAATGGAGATACAATAATTTCCACAAACTATTTTTTATACCGTGACACATTGATAAAAAATAACTTTGGTAAATTAGGAATACTCGTTTTCGTTTAGCAAAACCAGTTTTAGTAATTGGACAATTTTTTTTTCTTTTTCTATTTTAAGCTTAATTAAAAAAAAAAAGAAAATTATTTTTAAGTAATATTTTTTTGGTCAGATTTTAGAAATAATGGAGAAGGTGTTTTTTGGTGATTTCGACAAACTTACAAATATTTTCGTCCAATATTGAAAGTTTAAAAATTAGTCTAAAATTTGAAAAAAAATTGTCGAATTTACAAACAAGAAAAAAAATAAAAGAATGGAGATACAATAAGTTCCACAAACTATTTTTTATACCGTGACACATTGATAAAAAATAACTTTGGTAAATTAGGAATACTCGTTTTCGTTTAGCAAACCAGTTTTAGTAATTGGACAATTTTTTTTCTTTTTCTGTTTTAAGCTTAATTTAAAAAAAAAATGAAAATTATTTTTAAGTAATATTTTTTTTGGTCAAATTTTAGAAATAATGGAAAAGGCGTTTTTTTGGTGATTTCGAGAAACTTACAAACATTTTCGTCCAATATTGAAAGTTTAAAAATTAGTTTTAAATTTGAAAAAAATTGTCGAATTTACAAAAAAGAAAAAAAATAAAAGAATGGAGATACAATAATTTCCACAAACTATTTTTTATACCGTGACACATTGATAAAAAATAACTTTGGAAAATTAGGAATACTCGTTTTCGTTTAGCAAACCAGTTTTAGTAATTGGACAATTTTTTTTCTTTTTCTGTTTTAAGCTTAATTTTAAAAAAAATGAAAATTATTTTTAAGTTTTTTGGTCAAATTTTAGAAATAATCAAAAAGGTGTTTTTTGGTGATTTCGAGAAACTTACAAATATTTTCGTCCAATATTGAAAGTTTAAAAACAAGTCTAAAATTTGAAAAAAATTGTCGAATGTACAAACAGAAAAAAAATAAAAGAATGGTGATACAATAATTTCAACAAACTATTTTTTTATTTGGAAAATTATCGACCTCTGCAAAATTTCCTGTAAAATTAATAAAAAGTATTGCAAAACTCGCTATAGTTATTAAATTATAACCAAAATGGATAAAAATTAACGAACCAATCTTTATTGTTTCTTAAGTTATTTCAATTTCTTGATTTATTAAAATATCTAATTAAATAACTATATCTCATTTCCAAAAACATCTAAATTACTAAAATCAGACAACGACCAACAATTACCCACAAAAAGTTTATAAATTATTCTTATAAATTCTTATTCTTTATTCTTATAAAATATAAATTATTCTAATTAATATTATTCATCACCTTGGATTAAAAATTTCCCTAATTTAATAATCCCTAATTAATTTAATCCCTACAATAATAAGAATAAATAATTTCAAAGCTCATGGAAATTTTTTCGGTGGCTCCAAAATATTTAATCGGTTGGACCATTTTATTTCACAAAATCTGGACTATGATTCACGTCTTCGTAATGACGCCAAGCAGGTCAGCGAACATAGTTGTCTAGCTGCACATCTGTGCGTCCCGTTGGTTAGCTCGCACGAGCCTCCAGGCTGTGGTCCTTAATTCTGTAAATCCACGCAAGCCGAATGATAATTACAGGATAATAATTGGAGTCTCCGAGAAATAAACTCGCCTCTTTGGAGATAGAGTCGGAGCCCGAGGCATTTGTCAGTCGCAACTCCGTCTGGAGAGCATGAAGCGCCGTAATTTCGTAGGAATCTCCCATAGTCGAGGATTTTGAGTTCTCGATGCCAACAGCATCAACGGAAGGATGAGGAGCACGATTCGGGCGACATCGTCCAACAAAATTTCGTCTTTATGGTTGCACGGAGAAATTACTGAAAGTCGTGTTGAGAAAAAGAGTTCGGAGAACTTACTGCACTTCGAATCTTTTTTATATTTTGTATTTTGTATTTTATATTTAAAATATAAAATATAAAAGAGAATCTAAATCTAAAATATATAAAATATAGAATATAATATTTTATATAAAAATATAGAATATAAAATATTATATTTTTGATTTTACACTGAGAAAAAAATTTAGTTGAATGCATTAATTTAGCGTACATCCTCGTTCAAATGAATTTTTTGTTGGTATCACAAATATTTTGGTTACCGCAAATAAATTTTAGATAACTGAATCTAACAACTATTGAAGAAACTAAATATTTGGTTGTTCTATCAAAAAATTCATTTGAATTTAGCGTGTACGCTAAATTTAGTCCATTTAACTAGATTTTTTTCTCAGTGTAGATCTTAGATTTTAGATTCTAGATTCTAGATTCTAGATTCTAGATTCTAGATTTTAGATTTTAGATTCTAGATTCTAGATTCTAGATTCTAGATTCTAGATTCTAGATTTTAGATTTTAGATTTTAGATTTTAGATTTTAGATTTTAGATTTTAGATTTTAGATTTTAGATTTTAGATTTTAGATTTTAGATTTTAGATTTTAGATTTTAGATTTTAGATTTTAGATTTTAGATTTTAGATTTTAGATTTTAGATTTTTGATTTTAGATTTTAGATTTTAGATTTTAGATTTTAGATTTTAGATTTTAGATTTTAGATTTTAGATTTTAGATTTTAGATTTTAGATTTTAGATTTTAGATTTTAGATTTTAGATTTTAATATAATGAAATGAATCAATCTTTTTCTCCTTCTCTCTTTTTGTCTTTCTCTCTTTCACTCTTTCTTTTTTTCTCTCTTTTTCTCTTTCCCTCTTTCTCTGCTCTTGATGTCGAGCTCTGGACCCTGGAACTGGCGACAGGTGTGTCGACGATATAGAATGGTATATAAGTGTAGTTAATACCACTGTAAAATCTCGTCGTCCCCCGATCTTTATACCCCAGCGGCAGTCTGAACTCAGTATTCTTGGCCTCTCATCCGACCTGGATAATTATGGTACTTACCGAACATATCCAACAATCACCCTTAAGGTCCCGGAGCGGCACAGGACTTTAACCCCAATTTCGAAGAATATCAAGAGATTCAAAAACGTGAAGTTGTTTCGAGTTTAACCGGGGGGACAATTAATTATTGTAATGATTATTCTTGAGGATTGAAGAAAGGGACGACACAAACAAATTCATCGTGGATTTAAGCACTTATAAGATGCAATCTTATCTTATTGTACTAGATCTTACATTAGAGATGAATTACCCTTTCCCCACTCTTCGTAATGAACTAAGCTTTAAAACGCCATTAAGCGACTTAAAATTCGTTACTTATTACATATATTTTTTACGCCCTTAACCTGAAACATTCATTCACTTGTGTAAATTCTACCCTTGAGTCGAGTCAGATTAAAAAATCGATTGTAAGAAAACTATCCGTTCTATGTGGATGAAAAAATTATAGAATATGCTTTGAACATTCGAGATTATGTACAGAAAGACGATTTACAAAAAATAAAATGGCAACATATTTTAAAAAATCATTAAAGAGGTTAATGAACATAAAATGCATTTTTCGCACGAAAAATCGACGATCGATTTTACCAGGTAAGCGAAAAATGAAAAATGTTGCATATAGTCATTAGAGGTTAGAATAGCGACTTTCTCTTCATTTCGGAAATTTTTTAAATTAAAAATTCGTCCATTCAGAAAAAATGTTATCTATAGTTTAAAATTCAAAATTTTCATGGTCCTCTTTATTTATTGTTTTCCTATACTTACTACATTTTAAAAGCTTATCTAATCGAAAATTTCTCGCTGATTACAAAACTACCAAATTTCCAACGATAACAAAAAAAAATTTGAAATAATTTTTAAAAAATCCGCTTTTTGCGCTTTTCCAAATTTTTCCATGAAATTTCTGTCTTATCAATAAAAAATTTATCATTTTCGTAATCTCCCTAAAATTTCTGATTGGATCGTTTTTTGACCTGTAGGAAAAGTCGAGATATTTTCAATTTCGGACATAACTAAAGTTATTAAAATTTCATGAATCTCGACATTATTTCAGTTTGAAGGAAACATTCGTGCACCATCACTTTGTTTTCGAAAGACACGAAGATCTAAGAAATTCTAGCAGTCATTTAAAGTTTAGCCATCAGGGGTTGCAATTAATGATTCCAATTAGGTATAATTTTCGTTGGTCGTAGAAATAAACGAAAGCGACAGGGAAAAGGTATGAGAGTCGTGGCAAATAAGAGACAGAACAGCTTTGCAGCAGCCTCGTGACATCCCTTGTAGGTTTATAATTCGTTCGCCGGAACTTCTCGACGTAAAATCGCGCGGTGAATCGGACGCATACGTGAGACGTGGATCATCAGGACGTACGTCGCGAGAATAAGCTTCAAGAATATAAGCACGCGCAAAGCAAAGGGAGAAATATATATATATATATATACCGAGTCATATAACACACACACACAAACACACTGCGAGAGCTTTTCATGTGTTAATAATGTATGATATTAGGTACAGTCCCGTCAAACGTGATTTTCAGAGAAAATTTCGAGCACATAAAAATCGGAAAAAAATCAAACATGTCCTGAAAAGATCGATTTTGCATTATAATAATAATTAACAAAATATTATTAACAAATTGATGAATATAAAAAAAATTGTTCAACAAATCACCCAAAAAACTTAAGGTTTTTTTTCGCAAGGAAATAATTTGTCAATTTTTCCGAAGACATATGAATTTTTTTCAATTTTGAATTTTTTAAAAAAATATTGTAAATGGTTTTAATGAATTTTATATGGTGAAATTTATACGGCAATTTTATAATTTTATATGGTGAAATTTATACGGTAATTTTATAATTTTATATGGTGAAATTTATATGGTAATTTTATAATTTTATATGGCGAAATTTATATGGCAATTTTATAATTTTATATGGTGAAATTTATATGGTAATTTTATAATTTTATATGGTGAAATTTATATGGCAATTTTATAATTTTATATGGTGAAATTTATATGGTAATTTTATAATTTTATATGGTGAAATTTGTATGGTAATTTTATAATTTTATATGGTGAAATTTATATGGCAATTTTATAATTTTATATGGCGAAATTTATATGGCAAGTTTATAATTTTATATGGTGAAAATTATATGGTAATTTTATAATTTTATATAGTGAAATTTATACGGTAATTTTATAATTTTATATGGTGAAATTTATACGGTAATTTTATAATTTTATATGGTGAAATTTATATGGTAATTTTATAATTTTATATGGTGAAATTTATATGGTAATTTTATAATTTTATATGGTGAAATTTATATGGCAATTTTATAATTTTATATGGTGAAATTTATACGGTAATTCTATAATTTTATATGGTGAAATTTATATGGTAATTTTATAATTTTATATGGTGAAATTTGTATGGTAATTTTATAATTTTATATGGTGAAATTTATACGGTAATTTTATAATTTTATATGGTGAAATTTATACGGTAATTTTATAATTTTATATGGTGAAATTTATATGGTAATTTTATAATTTTATATGGTGAAATTTATATGGCAATTTTATAATTATATATGGTAAAATTTATATGGTAATTTTATAATTTTATATGGTGAAATTTATATGGTAATTTTATAATTTTATATGGTGCAATTTATACGGAAATTTTATAATTTTATACGGTGAAATTTATATGGTAATTTTATAATTTTATATAGTGAAATTTATATGGTTTTAAAATTCGTTATTTTTCAACATTACAAAAAAAAAAGCTAAAAAAATTCAAATTCAATAATTTGAACAAATTATTTACATTCGGAAAAAAAAATTTAGGTTGTCGGGTAATTTGTCCAATAATTTTTTATGTTCATCAATTGTTAATAACAATTTTGGAATAATTATTATGCAAAATCGAGCTTTTACATGTTTGTTTTTTTTCCCGATTTTTATACCATCGGGAAATTTTCTCTGAAAATCACGTTTGGCGGGACTGTACCTATCATACATCCTTAACATATCGAAACAAACGACGGACAGACGTTTAATGAGTTTTGTTGGCGAGGTTGTTGGGCTCGGGTCGCGCACTCGGTGCAGCAGTTGTTCGGGTTGCGGCGAAGGAGCTGCGCCACCCTGAGTCTTTCTCCCTCCACCAGGCGAATTATTCGTGATTGCTAATAGGAAGTATATATGTAACGCCACCAAACGCTCGGCGCTCAACAAAATTAACGGAAGTCTCGGAAAGCGTGCGTCCTCCAGTCCGGAAGACACGTTGAACGTGATCGTTCGGGGTCACGATACCAAAACTATGCGGACTTAAGTTCCATACAGTCAATATATATATATATATAAGTATGTACATACATTGTGTGAAAGACATACATAGACACTGCAATGGTTTTGCCCTTATTGATTCATTTTGTTGCCAAGGATGCAGTTGCTTGTGCAAACGAAAAGCGTCATTGCTGATGACTTTTTATTTTTGGAAATAATGATAAGAATGTATGTTTTTGTTGTATGGTGGATTTTGATGTGTGATGATACATGAGATTTTGAGAGTATGAGTATGGGTCGAGAGATTGACATGTTTTGTAGTTTGGAGGGCTGTAAATTTAGGAACAGTAGCTAAGAAGTACATTAGGAATACAGGGACAAAAGTTTGTAGTTGGAACAATCAGAAATGTTATTAGAACAAGCAACAACTTGTTTAGAACAATAAAGAACAATCAAAAACTTGATTAGACCAACAAAGAACAATCAAACGCTTTATTAGAACGAAAAACTAATTAGAACAATCAACAACTTTATTAGAACAACCAAGAACTTGTTTAGAACAATCAAAAACTTGGTTAGAACAACCTAGAACTTGTTTAGAACAATAAAAAATAATCAAAAACTTGATTAGACCAACAAAGAACAATCAAACGCTTTATTAGAACCAAAAACTAATTAAAAACAATCAACAACTTTATTAGAACAACCAAGAACTTGTTTAGAACAATCAAAAACTTGGTTAGAACAACCTAGAACTTGTTTAGAACAATAAAGAATAATCAAAAACTTGATTAGCCCAACAAAGAACAATCAAAAGCTTTATTAGAACCAAAAACTAATTAGAACAATCAACAACTTTATTAGAACAACCAAGAACTTGTTTAGAACAATCAAAAACGTGGTTAGAACAACCTAGAACTTGTTTAGAACAATAAAGAATAATCAAAAACTTGACTAGACCAACAAAGAACAATCAAACGCTTTATTAGAACCAAAAACTAATTAGAACAATCAACAACTTTATTAGAACAACCAAGAACTTGTTTAGAACAATCAAAAACTTGGTTAGAACAACCTAGAA
This sequence comes from Ephialtes manifestator, assembly GCA_963970395.1. Taxonomy (NCBI): domain Eukaryota; kingdom Metazoa; phylum Arthropoda; class Insecta; order Hymenoptera; family Ichneumonidae; genus Ephialtes; species Ephialtes manifestator. Next base: position 24,403,164 of record OZ019982.1, on the reverse strand, counting down.
CTTGTTTAGAACAATAAAGAATAATCAAAAACTTGATTAGACCAACAAAGAACAATCAAACGCTTTATTAGAACGAAAAACTAATTAGAACAATCAACAACTTCATTAGAACAACCAAGAACTTGTTTAGAACAATCAAAAACTTGGTTAGAACAACCTAGAACTTGTTTAGAACAATAAAGAATAATCAAAAACTTGATTAGACCAACAAAGGACAATCAAAAGCTTTATTAGAACCAAAAACTTATTAGAACAATGAACAACTTTATTAGAACAACCAAGAACTTGTTTAGAACAATCAAAAACTTGGTTAGAACAACCTAGAACTTGTTTAGAACAATAAAGAATAATCAAAAACTTGATTAGACCAACAAAGGACAATCAAAAGCTTTATTAGAACCAAAAACTAATTAGAATAATCAACAACTTTATTAGAACAACCAAGAACTTGTTTAGAACAATCAAAAACTTGGTTAGAACAACCTAGAACTTGTTTAGAACAATAAAGAATAATCAAAAACTTGATTAGACCAACAAAGAACAATCAAACGCTTTATTAGAACGAAAAACTAATTAGAACAATCAACAACTTCATTAGAACAAGCAAGAACTTGTTTAGAACAGTCAAAAACTTGGTTAGAACAACCTAGAACTTGTTTAGAACAATAAAGAATAATCAAAAACTTGATTAGACCAACAAAGAACCATCAAACGCTTTATTAGAACCAAAAACTAATTAGAACAATCAACAACTTTATTAGAACAACCAAGAACTTGTTTAGAACAATCAAAAACTTGGTTAGAACAACCTAGAACTTGTTTAGAACAATAAAGAATAATCAAAAACTTGATTAGACCAACAAAGAACAATCAAACGCTTTATTAGAACCAAAAACTCATTAGAACAATCAACAACTTTGTTAGAACAACCAAGAACTTGTTTAGAACAATCAAAAACTTGGTTAGAACAACCTAGAACTTGTTTAGAACGATAAAGAATAATCAAAAACTTGATTAGACCAACAAAGAACAATCAAACGCTTTATTAGAACCAAAAACTAATTAGAACAATCAACAACTTTATTAGAACAAGCAAGAACTTGTTTAGAACAATAAAAAACTTGGTCAGAACAACCAAGAACTTGTTTCAAACAATAAAGAACAATCAAAAACTTGATTAGACCAACAAAGAACAAACACAAACAAACACTTTATTAGAACAACCAAGAACTTGTTTAGAATAATCATTAAGGTATTTGGTTAGAACAACCAAGAACTTGTTTAGAACAACCAAAAACTTGGTTAGAACAACTAAGAACTTTGTTATAACAACTTTTGAGTTATCATTTTAAAAACAATGTTTTTTAAGGTATAAAAACTAATCAACGACTCGCTTTTAAATGCACAAGTCTGCGAGGGTTGCGATCCTTACGTACGTTTCCAATTTCATTTTTCAAAATCACATTCTAACACCACTTGAAAATCTGTCACTAATCACAAAATGCGAAAGAACTCGTGGGAACGAGCTAATAATAAATTCGAATTTTCTTTACGTGCGATAATAAAATTCGACTTGCCATCATATGAATATAACGAGTTATGAAACCTGCGAGACTTTAGTGAAGGTTCGAAATATCTCGTGTGTGTCACCTGCTATGCTTTCAGTGTTAAAGGAGCTGTTGGAACGTCAGCTAGTCAAGTCACAAGAGTGCTGGAGAAAAAAAAGAACGTGCTAGGACAAACCACCTAAATAACGAATACCGAGAACTAATTCACAGGAGTTTGGGAATATAGCTGAACGAGCGCCGCCCATATTCCGCAGGCAACTCAGGTGGGCCAGCGACCATGATGCGACTTTCTTCTCATTCTCAGCGTTTTTTTAACCTGTGTAAAGAAGCAGAATAAAAGTATTCTTCTCCTCGTTGGATGTGCAACCCCCGTCGAAAAGTTACGAACCTCGCCGAATCGCCAAGGACCACGCAATACAGATTCCACAGCTGGTCACGACTTTCCCAGATTCACCGAATATTCTCTAATAATAGGTAAGGGTATACAATAATACCCCTGGACGAAAGTCAGTTCACGCAGTCTGTGCTATCAGCTCTGGTGGAAGATGAAAAGAGATAAAAGCAAACAAAGAAAAAAGAAAAAAAAAAGGATTGGATGGAGTGGCCGAATATCGCGAGACAGCGAACCATTACCTCAGAGAACGGAGGCCAACTTCGAGGACTAGCAACCTGATAATAACTGTGAGAAAGAATTTAATATGCGCTAGGAGCAGCGCGCGAAGGAGTCGCAAGCCGAACCGCGCAATATACACATGCATCCAACCAAGAAGAAGCGCGCATCAATCACGAAACGTCACTTACATTGCCGTGCGGCGCGCACGAGTCACGAGACGTGTATATGGGTATAACGTAACGGGGTTATTTCGGACGAGATGTCCATCGCTGTTTCATTTATTTTCACCATTACCAAACGGCGCCGACGTCTTTTTCATTCAAGTTTATATTCCAAACGAGGAGTATATGGAAATTGAATTTTTTCCAACAATCGTTATTATCTTGAGTGAGAATTTCATTGTGCGAGAGTGAAATCCGTCAAGAAATTTAATCAGAGTCGGATCTGGCTATCGCAAGCCAATCGGGCTCTGATTAGTTCCTAAACAGTTTCTGATTAGGTCTTGAACAATTTTTGATTGGTTCCTGAACAGTTTCTGATTACGTCCTAAACAGTTCATGATTAGCTCTTGAACGGTTCCTGATACGATCCTAGACAAGTCCTAAATAGGTTCGAAACAAGATCCTAAACAAGTCTGGACAAGGTTCTAAACAAGTCCGGACAAGGTCCTAAACAAGTCGGGACAAGGTCCTAAACGAGTCTGGATAAGTTCCTAAACGAGTCCGGATAAGGTTCTAAACAAGTCCAGACGAGGTTCTAAAAGGGTTCGGATAAGGTTCTAAACAAGTCCAGACGAGGTTCTAAAAGGGTTCGGATAAGGTCCTAAACAATTCCGGACAAGGTTCTAAACAAGTACGGACAAGGTCCTTAAAAAATCCGGACAAGGTCCTAAACAAGTCCCGATAAGTTTCTAAACAAGTCCGGACAAGGTCCTAAACAAGTCCCGATAAGTTTCTAAACAAGTCCGGACAAGGTCTTAAACAAGGCCGAACAAGTCCGAACAAGGCTCTAAATAAATCCGGACAAGGTCCTAAACAAGGCCGAACAAGTCCGAACAAGGTTCTAAACAAATCCGAACAAGGTTCTAAACAAATCCGGACAAGGTCCTAAACAAGTCCGGACAAGATCCTAAACAAATCCGAACAAGGTCCTAAACAAGTCTGGACAAGTCCGGACGAGGTCCTAAACAAGTCTGGACAAGGTCCTAAACAAATCCGGACAAGGTCCTAAACAAGTCCGGATAAGTTCCTAAACAAGTCCGGACAAGGTCCTAAACAAGTCCGAACAAGGTCCTAAACAAGTCCGAACAAGGTCCAAAATAAGTCCGAACAAGGTTCTAAACAAGTCCAAACAAGGTCCTAAACAAGTCCGAACAAGGTTCTAAACCAGTCCGTACAAGGTCTTAAACAAGTCCGGATGAGGTCCTAAACAAGTCCGGATAACGTTCTAAACAAGTCCAGACAAGGTCCTAAACAAGTCCGGACAAGGTTCTAAATCAGTCCGGATAAGTTCCTAAACAAGTCTGGATAACGTCCTAAACAAGTCCAGGCGAGGTTCTAAAGGGGTCTGGATAAGGTCCTAAATAAGGCTGGATAAGGTCTTCGGATTGCGATATCGACTGGAAAAAAAACTAAGATCATCCCTCTCCGAATTACCCTACATATTTACGGTCGCAGAGAATCTCATCGAGTCTCGAGACAATATGTAGCTAGCAATATACGTACAATGTATCCTGCTATAGGTAGACTTCCGAGGATCGATCATTATACTGTCTGTGCTTAAGACGCGGTTCCCGCACTAATCGACACACATGTGTAGGTTCTAGCATGTATCGCATCACATTCATCAAAGTGTATTGCATGTAAATATCTGAGGACACGAGCTTGTGGAAGTCACCGAGCGGGAGTTTGAAACACACAGCGATAGAAGCGTTCACGCATTTACGCATCGCTCGCATAACATTTTCCCAGAGAATTAATTAAGCGCGTTGAGCATAAATTAGCCGCGGATTTTCCTGCAATCGCGAGTCATCGGAATAATTAATGAAAAGGTCACGTCTGTAGTTATTTAGAAGGAAAACTGCGGTATCAAGTTGTCACCATTGTTGACGAAATGGTATATCATTGTTTTTAATGAAATCCAAAGGCAACCGGTTTTTTTTTTTTTGTTATTCACGTTCTACAAATGACTTTTGTTGAATTGGCAAATACATATTTACAGCAAGATTCACCGTCATTTTAAGAATACTTTTTTTTAGAACAATATTAATTTTACCAACGCCATTTGAGGGATACAAAAACCCTTTTGTATTAATTCAAACATAGATTTTTTCTAACAATATTTATTCGGCTTAGGATTGTGCACCGAGAAAAAAAGTTTCATTGATTCACGGAAATCTTTGCCAATGAAATGAAATACTTGAATTTCAATACTATCTTTTCTTTGAATGATCTCAAACTCAATGAAAAGTAGTGACATTGATTCGAAGAAACATTTCTTTAAACCAATGAACCTTTTTCATTGATTTCAAAGATATCGTCTCTGATTCAATGAAACCTTCTTCTTACCACCTCAAAATTTCGAAACCTATTTTCTCCTGAAATACGCGGCAGATAAAGCTCAAATTTTGTGAGAATGTAAGAAAGTATGGCACAATTAGGCTAAGCTTCTGGCGCCTGGAAACTCGAAGCCGTTCGTTCGAGAGAACCGGAAAACAAAAAAGTGAGGTTAGGTGCGAGAGAGACATCAATGAAAACGTCTCTTTAAAACAATGAAACTGTTTCTTTATTATATGCTCACTAAGTAAATCTTTATTTACAGGCAATGAAATGTTCTCTTTGAAATTCAAATGCACTATTTCATTGAAATCAAAGAAATATTTCGTTGAAATCAATGAAAAAAAAAAATCAATCCACCCATTTCTTTGGCGTCAATGAAATCTTTTCTTTGACGAAAAAAAATTCAAATTTTGTCAGTGCATCAACTACGTTCTATTAAGGAAAAAAAATGAAATCGTTACTTTGACCGTCGAGATGATAATTAGAAATTCTCACGGTTGGCATTATATGCGAATTCGATTGCTAGGATTGTTTCGTCCTCGAATCGGAGACGACGTTGGAGCTTCTTCCTGTTTTCTTGAAACAATCACACAGGCTGACACAGCTAGGATAGGCGACAAGGATCAGTCGCGTTACAAAAGTATGTATACATATATACAGTGACGGAATAGAAGGGTCGCGTGCGAACGTAACTCAGTGTGCAACGAATAGTGGCTCATGGAAATGGCGCTTCGCATTGGCCATTGTATGGAAATTTAGAGGTGAACACGGAGCGAGTGAGACACGAAATAACTCGGGGGACAAGTGTTGGGTACTATCCTCTTCAGTGCTGTCGTTTCTGCAGCGAAAAGACCAAGAGTGCATAATGCCAGGTGGAAAGAAAAGATTGATTGTGACAGCTCTACGTTTTTAGTTTGCTTTTCATAATAACTTGCGACAACTCATAAATTTATTGTGACAAACACTTCAAATAGTAACGTCATTAATTAACTATTAATTCGCGGGAAATAATAAAGACAGAGAATCTAATGGCTATCATTCGAATTTTATAGTCGTATAACTTGAAAAATTATGTTTGTAAATCTTCAGAAGCTGAATTTTTTAAGATATCGAATTTTAATCTTCACTATCGTTCTCAAGTGGGATATTCTAGCACAGAAAATACTGGTTACAAGACTTTTTACCATGATTTTGAAAAGAAGTTACTTTTTTCCGTTTCTGATTCCAGAATTCACAGATTCGACTTCCGGTCGGAAAAACCAACCTAAATTTTTTTTTCTTCAAGATATCGAATTTTAACCTTCACTATCGTTCTCAACCCATGCAAAAATTTCGCCAGGGATCCAGCTGGATCCTGCCTGGTATTCCCATGTTCCGGTCGGATTCCAGTCGGTCATCGGATCGGATTCCAAACATGCGATGTAACGCGCGGAAACTGGATTCCGATCGGGATCTCGAACTGGGATCCGATCCGATGGCTGATTGGATTCCAGCCGTTAGATGGGCATACTAGGCTGGATCCACCTGGATCCTTGTCGAAAGATGGTAATACCAAGCTGATTCCAGCTGGATCCCTGTCGAAATTTCTGCATGGGCAGCGACGAGAACGCGTCTGGGGATACATGAACCGCACACGTTGGTACAATCACGCAAGTTAAGGCAAAGTTTTTCGTACGTGCATTCTACAACATTTTACTACATAAAGGGTGAAGTAAAATTAGTTCTGCACAAATCGTTGAAGGAAGACAATCCGGATTCTATTCAGAATCCAAGTAGAACCCCTCATAGGGTAATCCTAACAAATCCCGATGCACGGTAATACAGCTCGTCGTTCAGAATTGGGTCCCGATCCGGAATCCATCCCGATTCTAAGTAGGACGGCTCTCTTAGGGTAACCCTAGCAAATCCTAATCGATGTTAAATTATCATCGAATGCGTAACCGCAAATCTATTTGGGATCTATTCAGATTCCAAGTTGGATAACCCATTTATGGAAACCCGAGCCAAACCCGACCAGGATCGAGTTTCAAACTGGGACGCCCAGACTGATTTCTACATGGGAAGTGGCATATTCTATCACAGAAAATACCGTTTGCAAGACTTTTTACCATGATTTTAAAAAAAGTTACTTTTGTCCATTTCTGATTCCAGAATTCACAAATCCGACATCCGGTAGGAAAATCCAACCGAAATTTTTTTTCTTCAAGATATCAAATTTTAACCTTTACTATCATTCTCAAGTGGCATATTCTACCACAAAAAATATAGATTACAAGCCTTTTTACCATCATTTTAAAAAAAGTTACTTTTGTCCATTTCTGATTCCAGAATTCACAAACCCGACTTCCGGTAGGAAAATCCAACCTAAATTTTTTTTTCTTCAAGATATAGAAATTTAACCTTCACTATCATTTTCAAGTGGCATATTTTATCACAGAAAATACCGGTTACAAGACTTTTTACCATCATTTTAAAAAAAGTTACTTTTGTCCGTTTCTGATTCCAGAATTCACAGATCCGACTTCCAGTCGGAAAATCCAACCTAAATTTTTTTTTCTTCAAAATATCGAATTTTAACTTTCACTATCGTTCTCAAGTGGCATATTCTATCACAGAAAATACCGGTTACAAGTCTTTTTACCATGATTTTGAAAAAAAGTTACTTTTTTCCGTTTCTGATTCCAGAATTCACAAATCCGACTTCTGGTCGGCAAATCCAACCTAAATTTTTTTTAAATTTAAGATATTGGATTTTAACCTTCACTATCATTCTCAAGTGGCATATTCTATCACAGAAAATACCGGTTACAAGTCTTTTTACCATGATTTTGAAAAAAAGTTACTTTTTTCCGTTTCTGATTCCAGAATTCACAAATCCGACTTCTGGTCGGCAAATCCAACCTAAATTTTTTTTTAAATTCAAGATATTGGATTTTAACCTTCACTATCATTCTCAAGTGGCATATTCTACCACAGAAAATACAGATTACAAGCCTTTTTACCATGATTTAAAAAAAAAGTTACTTTTTTCCGTTTCTGATTCCTGAAATCACAGATCTGACTTCCGGTAGGAAACTCCAACCTAAATTTTTTTTTCTTCAAGGTATTGAATTTTAATCTTCACTATCGTTCTCAAGAGACATATTCTATCACAGAAAATACCGGTTACAAGCCATTTTACCATGATTTAAAAAAAAAAGTTACTTTTGTCCGTTTCTGTTTCCAGAATTCACAGATCCGACTTTCGGTAGGAAAATCCAACCTAAATTTTTTTTTCTTCTAGATATCAAATTTTAACCTGTACTATCATTCTCAAGTGGCATATTTTACCACAGAAAATACAGATTACAAGACTTTTTACCATCATTTTAAAAAAAGTTACTTTTGTCCGTTTCTGATTCCAGAATTTACAAATCCGACTTCCGGTCGGAAAATCCAACCTAAATTTTTTTTTCTTCAAGATATAGAATTTTAACCTTCACTATCATGCTCAAGTGGCATATTCTACCACAGGAAATACAGATTACAAGACTTTTTACCATCATTTTAAAAAGAAGTCACTTTTGTCCGTTTCTGATTCCAGAATTTACAGATCCGACTTCCAGTCGGAAAATCCAACCTAAATTTTTTTTTTATTCAAGATATCCAATTTAAATCTTCACTATCGTTCTCAAGTGACATATTCTACCGTAGAAAATACAGATTACTAGTCTTTTTACAATGATTAAAAAAAAGTTACTTTTGTCCGTTTCTGATTCCAGAATTCACAAATCCGACTTTCAGTCGGCAAATCCAACCTAAATTTTTTTTCTTCAAGATATCAAATTTTCACCTTCACCATCGTTCTCAAGTGCCATATTTTATCACAGAAAATACCGGTTACAAGTCTTTTTACCATTATTAAAAAAAATGTACAAAGTAAAACTAAATAGCATACAGATTGTATACAGAGTTAATATACACAGTATATATCTAATTCCATATGTCGGACTATATATAATTTTTTTTCCTTAGGGTCTCACCAACCGAAAGACCATAATGTCCCTGTCAAGAAAGCGGCAAGACTCACTCGTGCGGTGCCCATAACATTGGACGCATATAGTGGCGCTGGGTCTCTTTCTCTCTCTTGACCATGACACGTGTAATATTCTGTCTACGAGATTCTTGATATACTGTTACGCACTTTGCCCACCGTCTCACTTAGCGATAGCCGTACGTATATATAAATAATATAATGTTTATATTTATATACGTCGTTTGTTACATTATTAACCGGGACTAAGACCAGTGAGAATCTCTCGATTTTCCAAGGCTTAAAAATTCGCAAGTTCCGCACTCGTGCGAGCGCAAACCTCGGTTAAATGCATCACGCATCATGTAGGCAGGCACCGATGCTCCTTCGCTCGTATCAACGACGCACGTTGAAGTGCGTGCGTGCGAACTTCACGGTTTTCCAACTACAAGAAAAATCTGCCTCCTTGTACGCAATTATTATATTTCGCGTGCAACCGCTAGTCGCAATAATAGCTTCACTCTACTGTAGTGTAATTTGTAGCATCGCGCACGCTCTTGTAGTCAGACATGCGTAGTTTCGACCGGTGGGAGTGCAATCGGGACGTTGCAAAATTAGCTTGTATTGTCTCACGGTTTTAGCGCTGTATAATTGTCAGTATCGCAGAAAAATGAAATTTTTTTTTATATAAATAATAATGTCATTTTTATTTATTGACATTTGGCTATTTGTGAAAATTTGTAAATAATAATGTTATTTTTATTTATTGACATTTGGCTATTTGTGAAAATTTGTAAATAATAATGTCATTTTCATTTATTGACATTTGGCTATGTGAAAATTAATTTTATAATTTTTTTTAAGGGGAGGGAGTCAGGTGAAAAAAATTGATTTTGGAAATTCAATATCATGCAAATCCAATTGCATATAAAAATGCCGAATGCACTATATTGTTGGTGCTCGATGAAAGAATTTTTTACTGTCGTCTGACTTGCATATGCTTTTAAATATTATCTTAAGCAAAGTTCTTAGGTTTTCCATTCTGCGCATGATTCAGATCAAACTACTAGACAGATTGGAATTATTGACATCTCATTTTCTTCTTCATGAAAAGATACACCGGCTGAATGGAGCAAACTATTTTTTTTTCATTCTGAAAGTAAAGTTAATCACTGATTTAGAAAATAGCATAAAATTTGTTTATTAATAATTATGCTACTTAAAAAATATTACATTTTATTAACATTTGCTCCGTTTAGACGGTGTATCTTTTCATGAAGATGAAAATGAGACGTCAACCATTCCAATCTGCCTAGTAGTTTGATCTGAATCATGCGCAGAATGGAAAACCTAAGATCTTTGCTTAAGATAATATTGAAAAGCATATGCAAGTCAGACGACAGTAAAAAATCCTTTCATCGAGCACTAACAATATAGTGCGTTGGGCATTTTTATATGCAATAGGATTTGGATGATATTGAATTTCCAAAATGAATTTTTTTTACCTGACTCCCTCCCCTTAAGTAAAGTAAAGTAATAGCTCGTATAGTTTCACTGTTTTCACGCTGTATATTGTCAGAAACTCAGATAAATTAAATTTTTTTTATATAAATAATGTCATTTTTATTTATTTACATTTGGCTATGTGAAAATTTATTTTATAATTTTTTAAAGTAAAGTAATAATAGCTCGTATTGTCTCACAGTTTTCACGCTGTATATTTTCAGAATCTCACAAAAATTAAGTTTTTTAGATATAAATAATAATGTCATTTTTATTTATTGAAATTTGGCTATTTCAAAATTTTTTTAAGTAAAGTAAAGTAATAATAGCTCATATTGTCTCACAATTTTCGCGCTGTATATTGTCAGAATCTCAGAAAAATTAAATTTTTTTAATATAAATAATAATGCCATTTTTATTTATTGACTTTTGGCTATTTGAAAATTTTTTTAATAATTTTTTTAAGTAAAGTAAAGTAATAATAGCTCATATTGTCTCACAGTTTTCACGCTGTATATTGTCAGAATCTCAGAAAAATTAAATTTTTTTAATATAAATAATAATGTCATTTTTATTTATTGACATTTGGCTATGTGAAAATTTATTTTATAATTTTTTAAAATAAAGTAGAGTAATAATAGCTCGTATTGTCTCACAGTTTTCGCGTCGTATATTGTCAGAATCGCAGAAAAATTAAACTTTTTTTAATATAAATAATAATGTCATTTTTATTTATTGACATTTGGCTATGTGAAAATTTATTTTATAATTTTTTTAAACAAAGTAAAGTAATAATAGCTCGTATTGTCTCACAGTTTTCGCGCTGTATATTGTCAGAATCTCAGAAAAATTATGATTATTAAAACATTGGTCTAAATGATAATTGTCAAAAAAAAAAAAAAAATAGATAAATGGAAAAATATAAATTTATTTTACTATTTCATTATTTATGTAAAAGTAATGTTAGTAATTAAAACCCATCGGTTCAGAAATTCTAGAAAACCGAAAAGAGTGTGTGCTTAAAAATTAGTAGCTTGATGGAAGTAAAAAAAAAAGAAAAAAAAAAAGAAAAAATCATCAGAAGCAAAATGGTCAGAGCGAGCGTCATAAATAATCGTTGGGCGCGATAAAACCACCGTATAAAATTTATCTGTCATTTACAAAGTCAGGTTAGATTCGTTTGGAATCAATGAAATCTTTTTTCTTTGTCGAAGACGAATGCTTCAATAATATAGGTCTTAATAATAATTTACAAAAAAAAAAAAAAAAAAAAAAAAAAAAAAACAAGTAGATAAATGGAAAAATAGAATTTTTCATTATTTATGTAAAAGTAATGTTATAAATTAGAACCCATTAGGTTCAGAAATTCCAGAAGACCGAAAAGTTAATATCAATAGACACTTTTTTGTATCCACGAGAGTGAGTGCCTAAAAACTAGAAGTTTGATGGAAGTAAAAAAAAAAGAAAAAAATCGTCACAAGCAAAATGGTCAGAGCGAGCGTCATAAATAATCGTGGGCGCGATAAAACCACTGAATAAAATTTATCTATCATTTACAAAGTCAGGTTAGTTTGGTTTGGAATCAATGAAATCTATTTTTCTTGGTGCAAGACGAATGCCTCAAAAATATAGGTCTTAATAATAATTTACAAAAAAAAAAAAAAAAAAAAAAAAAAAAAAAACAGATAAATGGAAAAATAGAATTTTTCATTATTTATGTAAAAGTAATGTTATAAATTAGATCCCATTAGGTTCAGAAATTCCAGTAGACCGAAAATTTAATATCATTTTGTGAGTGCCTAAAAACTAGAAGCTTGATGGAAGTAAAAAAAAAAGAAAAAAATCATCAGAAGCAAAATGGTCAGAGCGAGCGTCATAAATAATCGTTGGGCGCGATAAAACCACCGAATAAAATTTATCTGACGTTTACGAAGTCAGGTTAGATTGGTGTCGGTTGGAATCGAACGAGACACCTCGTTGCGCGCGCGAGCCCCGAGTTCTTGCCGAGGTCAGCAATGCGCGCGGTGAAGAGAAGCGAAGAGCCTGCGAGAGATGCTGCTGTTGCTGCTGGACCTCCTGCGGACGCCGCTGGAACGTCGGGATGACTGCTCGTCGTAAAAGTCATTTTACACGCTCGGGAGGGACAGGTGACCGGTCGCGCGAGCGCGTGTCAGCCTCTTCAGGTCCTCCACCTCTTTCCAACGTAACATTGAGCATCACATCGCGTTCCAAGCAGACCCAGCGGAATACTCACTTCGTGAACGAAAAAAAAAGAAAAGAAAAGAAAAAAAAAACGTGTATATATGTCTAAAAGAAACAAATGTTGAACAACGGGCGTGTGCACACGTGTAGATCGTGTGTAAGACGTGCCAAGGTACGTACATTCGTGTCTTAGCAAAAGCGTTTTAACAACCTCTCAGATTCCTGAAGGATACCTTGAGTTTTTCAAATTCCCGTCACGCCACTCCGACCACGAGAATATTCTCGCTCAATGTATACGACAAAGAAACGTGTAACGAGTATAACGTGTGATAAAAGTGAGATGTGCGATGCTGTGTTGTAAGAAGAACCATTTTGTTGGAACATAATCGCGATAAGGATACATCAAAATTTTGTACCGGTGCGAAAATTTTATTTGCACTGGTACAGAGAGAAAAAAACGTTCTCTTGATTCAAAGAAATCTCTTTGAAATCCTAACATATGAAACATTTCTTTGAAATCAATAAAGAGAAAAAAGTTCTCTTGATTCAAAGAAATGTCTTTGAAATCCTAACATATGAAACATTTCTTTGAAATCAATGAAATAATATGGTTATGCTAATATTTTGTTTTCTTTGAATGATCGGAAATTCAATGAAGTAAAGAAAATTTTACTTAAAACAAAGAAGGGGTTTTTAACATACTGATACAATGAAAGCTTTTCTTTGAATCAATGAAAACATCATTGATTCAAAGATCAAATGTTCATCATTGATTCAAAGATCAAATGCCTTTAAAGAAACATCAAATGTTTCTTTAAAGGCAATGAAATGTTCTCATTGAAATTCAAACGCAAGGAAATATTTTATTGAAATCAAAGATAAAAATTCAATGGACCTATTTCTTTGAATCAATGAAACTTTTTGTCTCGATGTGTGTGCTTGACATTCATCGTTTTCTTTTTTATTATTGTCAAGTTATTTAATTTGTTATGCATTTTGTGTATTTTGCTTGGTTGGATTAGGCTCGTATGATCTGAAGTCTGAGCATAAAGAAATTTTCAGTCTTGACGTCACCAACTGCGATTGTGTTATTGGATAAAAATGTTTGTCTACAATTGGCAAATTCTGGACCGTCGAAATACTTTTAGGATTGGCAGCCATTGACACGTCATTCGTCGGCAGTGTTTTAATATTAGTAGAATCCTGAATAGATGTCATCCAGCTCAGTTTGTTTAATCGGAACAGCCAACGAACCAGATGAGACGATCTATCAGTTCATGTCATTTATCGATGGAGAGTTTTCGCAGAGAAAAGAATGATTTCAGGGTGGAATCCAGGATGGCATTTAGGATAAACATCGAACAGTCCAGGAAAGACTCCGAGCAGTCCAGGATAGAATTTAGGCAGTCTGGGCTGTTCAAGATTGAGTTTAGGGAGTCTAGATAGACCAGATTGGAGTTTTGGGAGTCTGGGTAGTCCAAACTGGAATGTGGACAGCAGTGAATCTGGGTCGTTCAGACTGTAGTTTGGACAACCCAGAATGGAGTTTATGGATCCTGGGATTTAAAGATAGGTAGTACAAATTGGAATGTGGACAGTCGAGACTGTAAACTGGAATGAGGACAGACGTGACTAGAATCCTGGAAAATCTTCAGATTGTAGTTTGGACCATCGAGATTGGAGTCTGGATCGTCCAGAATAGGGTTTAGGGAGCCTGGGTTGTCCAGGATGGATTGTCGGGAGTCTGGATCGTCCAAACTGGAATATGGGCAGTCGTGACTGGAGTTTGGACAATTGAGATTGGAGTCTGGACTATCCAGGATGGAGTTTAGGGAGTCTCCGTAGTCCAAACTGGAAAGTGGACAGCCGTGACTAGAATCTGGGAAAATCTTCAGTCTGGACCATCGAGATTGGAGTCTGGACAGTACAGGATAGGGCTTAGGAAGCCTGAGTAGTCCAGGCTGGAGTTCCGGGAGTCCGGATAGTCCAAACTGGAATATGGGCCACGGTGTCTTGAATCTGAATGATTCAGACTGGAGTTTGGACGATCGAGATTGTAATCTGGACAGTTCATGATGGAGTCTGGATAGTCCAAACTGGAATATGGGCAGTCGTGACTGGAGTCTGGACAATTGAGATTAGAGTCTTTACTATCCAGGATGGAGTTTAGGGAGTCTCCGTAGTCCAAATTGGAAAGTGGACAGCTGTGATTAGAATCTGGGAAAATCTTTAGTCCGGACTATCGAGATTGGAGTCTGGATAGTCCAGGATGGGGCTTAGGAAGTCTGGGTAGTCCAGACTGGAGTTTCGGGAGTCCGGATAGTCCAAACTGGAATATGGGCCACCGTGTCTGGAATTTGTATGGTTCAGACTGAAGTTTGGACAATCGAGATTGTAATCTGGACAGTTCATGATAGAGAAGCGATTTAATCCGATCCATCCTGGACTATCCTGACTCCACACTGGATTCCTCTTTGAACTCCCTCCTGAATTCATTTTTTCTCCCCTGATTACATCAGATATGTAACGAAATTTCTTACAAGGCTCATCAAAGTCCTAATAACACTAACTAATCAAAAATTCTAACAATCCACACTTGACTCTTTTGGACTCACTGCGGAATTCAATTTTTCTTCATGGATTACATCAGATACGTAATGCAATTTCTTACAAGTCTCATCAAAGTCCTGACAATACTAATATCATTTTGTATGTTCTGTTGTTATTTTATCAGGACCGCGCAAGTCACTTTGTCAGACAGAATTGATCAAATACTTATTCTACCGCCACTTCGACAGGATCCAAAAGAATAAATGGCCAAAATCACGAATACGTCTGTGTAACTTGTCTACGATATTAGTCATCATGTCTGTTACCAACCCAATATGCCAAAGACCACCTCTTTCCATTAATTCCCAGAAATCTGTTCAGTATTCGTGCAGAAGGACCTTTGGAAAGACCAAACTTCGAGAGTTCGACCTGATTTTTTTTCTTGTCTCGCAACCCCAGTTCTTCGTGACACAAGATAATATCGAACAATATTAAAGTTCGTGCGAGACGGCAAACAAAAAAAAAAACAAACGTGTCGAAAAAAACGATTCGGCACGAAGGAGATTGGGGCTATATAATCGAAATACAAAAAAATTGCGTGGATCCAGCAGACGGTAGAGACCTTTTTCTCGAAAAATCACGAGCATTTAATTACGTAGAAAAGTTTGTAGCACTCGCAGATGTAGGAACTCGAGCTTCGTGTACGGAATTCCTAGGGATCTTCGTGACAGCGTGCAGCTTCTTCATAGGCTAAAGAAGTTAGGGCTATCTTCGTGCTAGTAAACGCTCGCGGGATGAAAAAAGATGATGAAGAAGAAGAAGCCAGTCCATCTCAGCAACTCATCTTTGGCTTTGGACACGAGACGTGGTTTCATCTTGGTCTCAGACGCAAGTGGAATGAGGTAAGAGGCCTATACCTTTCTTCGTGATCGACCACAGCGAGAATGATCGGGTCCTTCGAATCTCTTAAATCAGGACAGTGTGCAAAGTGGAGAAGCACGTTCTTTTTCTCTTTGTCTTCGGTTTGCTAAGCTTTGGCTTTGCTCGTATCTCACTCGCGACGTCTCCAAAGTAGAGCTAAAGGCAATAATCTCGATGGCCCGGCCAATTACGCTCGTCTCGTGGCCATCTGCTCCCTCTCGGCTCTATGCCGAGAGTAAGAAAGCGAACGAGGTAGACTTGAACGACCTGTGCGATGACCGTTCCGGCTGCCACTCCTATTCGAACCTCCTCTTTCTCTCATATATACCGTTCTCTTGCAGCCTAGAGAGTTTCATTCCTCTATGACCAAATCCAAACGGAGAGATGAATCTGATAATAATTACTGTAGATTTTTACTAGTTAAACGAGATCAATGACGTTATTGTGAATCAAGCACGGAGAAAAAAGATTGGTTGGGCCAAATACGTTTTCCATTTATTGTGTCTGAGTTTGTTCAAATAAGTTGCGACAACTCATATATTCATTAACCCAATCACTAGTTCTTGTTATATAGTATACAGACGGAGAGAAATTTCTATGTCGTGACAATATAAAACGTTGAGAACAAAAATTGTTTTGTTAAGGTAGCAAAAAGATTTGTCAGCCGAACAAAAAAATTATCAGCATAGGAAAACTGATTTGTCAGCCAAACAAAAAATTTATCAGCATAGCAAAACTGATTTGTCAGCCGAACAAAAAAATTATCAGCATAGCAAAACTGATTTGTCAGCCGACCAAAAAAATTATCAGCATAGCAAAACTGATTTGTCAGCCGAACAAAAAAATTTATTAGCATAGCAAAACTGATTTGTCAGCCGAACAAAAAAATGTATCAGCATAGCAAAACTGATTTGTCAGCTGAACAAAAACATGATCAGCATAGCAAAACTGATTTGTCAGCCGAACAAAAAATGTATCAGCATAGCAAAACTGATTTGTCAGCTGAACAAAAAATGTATCAGCATAGCAAAACTGATTTGTCAGCTGAACAAAAAATCTATCAGCATGGCAAAACTGATTTGTCAGCCGAACAAAAAAATTATCAGCATAGCAAAACTGATTCGTCAGCCGAACAAAAAAATTATCAGCATTGCAAAACTGATTTGTCAGCCGAACAAAAAAATTATCAGCATAGCAAAACTAATTTGTCAGCCGAACAAAAAAATTATCAGCATAGCAAAACTGATTTGTCAGCCGAACAAAAAAATTATCAGCATAGTAAAACTGATTTGTCAGCCGAACAAAAAATTTATCAGCATAGCAAAACTGATTTGTCAGCCGAACAAAAAAAATTATTAGCATAGCAAAACTGATTTGTCAGCCGAACAAAAAATTGATCAGCATAGCAAAACTGATTTGTCAGCTGAACAAAAAAATTATCAGCATAGCAAAACTGATTTGTCAGCCGAACAAAAAATTTATCAGCATAGCAAAACTGATTCGTCAGCCGAACAAAAAATTTATCAGCATAGCAAAACTGATTTGTCAGCCGAACAAAAGATTTGTCAGCCTAAAGTAATGATTTTTGTTGTTACCGTTTTATGTTGTCACGACACAGAAATTTCTCTCCGTCCACGACAAATCCAATTGTTAAGGCAACAATTCGAATCCTTTGGAATGCATGTGTAATATCACTGAGAGGATCAAGACATCTAAACATCATGTAAATTCAACAATGCTGCAATTGCACGTATTTTTTTTTCCAGCTCTTATACTTGATGAGTATAAGAGCTGGAACATTTAACTAAAAGACGATTTTTGCACTACTTTAAAAATCGGCTCATTATTAGGAACATGTCATGGCGAAATCATCCCATTATTCATACCATAACTGATCCAAAATTGACCTTCCCAGCTGATCCATAATTACCAATCCGGAACACCCCAAATTTAGCACCAAGAGTAAGATCGTTATGATCATCACGTCATTATTCCCCGAATGATTTCAATTTGATCCTATACTGGCCCCAAACGCTTTTTCCAGTACTGGCCATTCTGGTAATGGTACGAACTGAAAACTGAGTCATTCTGTCATTCCAATATACAAAAAGACACCAAACAAAAAAAAACCATCTCACCTCTCATTGTCCATCTTCCAGGTTGCAAAAAAAAAAAAAAAAAGATGACGTACCACAAGTTTGCCTTCCCTCCTCTTCCTGTAACCCTGACCGTCTGATTGTGAAATACGTACACAAAAAACACACGCTAAAAAAAAAAGAAAAACATGGATACCAAACCGCGATCGTGGTTTGTCGTCCGATAATCATACTCTCGTCATAAATTGCCGCGATACATGGTGGAGACGAAAAACCGAAGGGTTCAAGGTACAAATGACACACTACTCTTGTAGATAATGCGACAGTAAGATTATACGCAATGATGTACCACATACACAATCTTGAGTTCCACACACACATATAAAGTATACTTGACGACATAATGTGGTATACGACGTGTATTATACGGAATCGCACGTTGTGTACCTCGATGATATATGTTACACGCTGAGAATACGATACGGCGTGGGGATTCAGACACACCTGTATATTTTACACTGGAACAAGTGTTTGCGAGCCTGGACGAAAACAGCAAAGGACTTGGATAGACTGGAGTGTTGTATAGTAGTGGATATTGTATTGGGGTGTATATCTGTAGGCACGCTAAGCCTATACGAGGTATGGGGTTTAATGTACGAGGGCCGAGTTATGGGTTATTCGACTGAGACCGCGCGCGGCTTGGTCGCGTTGGGACAGAGACCACGACGTATATAATTATGCCGAAATCGTAGTCAGGTACCAATACACCAGGGAGATATAACGTCGACGCGTTGGTTCGAAGGAAGGAAGGAACGAACGAACGAACGAAGAAATGAACTACGCGCCCGGGACTCCGAAATTGATCACGTACAGCGCGCGGTCCAGTCTCTACGTCCGAAACTCGCCCGCTCGAATCTCCTCTGATGTGCTCTTTCCTCTCTGTTATTATCGGGAATAAAAGTCACCGCTACCATACGCGAGAGTGAATTTGTGCGGCGACAATTCTCGTCTCCCGCGACGTGGTCACTCACTCGTTCCTTCATTTGTTTTTTCTTCTTCTTAATATCATCTTCGGTGACCACCACGATGGTCTCTCTGGCTTGTACGTGACTGTTGTAACACAACAAGAGAGAAAAAAATGTATTACGATATTGGTCCGAGTATAGAGTTGGTCTAAGATATTCGGAACTGAATTAGCTTCAACATTATATTGGGTATCATGATTTTATATAAATACGTAAGTTAACGTACTTTGTGGATGTTCGTTTGACAGGAAGACATTTATGAGCTCATCTTTTGTATGGTAACATTTTATTATCCTTATACATAAGTCTTTTAAAGGGCTCTATTGTTTTACACCAGTCAGGAACCAGTCTGTCAGGAACTAGTCTGTCAGGAACTAGTCTATCAGGAACTAGCCTGTCAGGAACTAGTATGCCAGGAATAAGCGTATCAGGAACAAGCCTGTCAGGATCAAGCCTATTAGGAATAAGCCTGTCAGGAACAAGCTTGTCAGGAACAAGCCTGTCAGGAACAAGCTTGTCAGGAACAAGCCTGTCAGGAACAAGCTTGTCAGGAACAAGCCTGTCAGGAACAAGCCTGTCAGGAACCAGTCCGTCAGGAACCAGTCTGTCAGGAACCAGTCTGTCAGGAACCAGTCTGTCAGGAACCAGTCTGTCAGGAACCAGTCTGTCAGGAACCAGTCTGTCAGGAATCAGTCTGTCAGGAACCAGTCTGTCAGGAACCAGTCTGCCAGGAACCAGTCTGTCAGGAACTAGTCGGTCAGAAACTGGCCTGTCAGGAACTAGTCTATCAGAAACTAGCCTGTCAGGAACTAGTCGATCAGAAACTAGCCTGTCAGGAACAAGCCTATCAGGAACCAGTCTGTCAGAAACCAGCCTGTCAGGATCCAGCCTGTCAGGAACCAGTCTGTCCGGAACCAGCCTGTCAGGAACCAGTCTGCCAGGAACCAGTCTTTCAGGAACCAGTCTGTCAGGAACCAGTCTGTTAGGAACCAGTCTTTCAGGAACCAGTCTGTCAGGAACCAGTCTGTCAGGAACCAGTCTGTCAGGAACCAGTCTGTCAGGAACCAGTCTGTCAGGAAACCAGTCTGTCAGGAAACCGTCTGTCAGGAACCAGTCTGTCAGGAACCAGTCTGTTAGGAACCAGTCTGTCAGGAATAAGCCTGTCAGGAACCACTGTGTCAGGAATAAGCCTGTCAGGAACCAGACTGTCAGGAACAAGCCTGTCAGCGACAAACCTGTCAGGAACAAGTCTGTCAGCGACAAACCTGTGAGGTACAGGACTGTAAGGAATTACGCCTGTCAGGAACTTGCGAAGATTTGTACCAATTTCTAATTATATGTAACAAATTCTCGAAAACTTCCATGATTTCAAAATCATATGCTTATGTTGGAAGTTTGGCAGAACTTTAGTCAAAATGATCTTGATTATAACCCTTAAACAGCCAAAACTCTTTTCCGATGAGAAGAAAAAAATGTTCTTACATATTGATCAACAAAATCAACATAATGAAAAAATGAGAAAGTGATATTGCGAGTATATGCATTTTTCCCAAAATGTGTAGATTCAATCTTTTAAAGCTACGATCATGAAGAGTAATTAATGTAAATATTTTCGTAATTTTCTGGGCATTAATACTTAAAGTGTTGGAGTTTTGTTGCTCGTGAAATGAAAAGTGATTAGCATAGATGACGGTGGATATAGTTATGTGGACACAAGACGGGAATCGAGGTATATATCACTGTTTCGTATCTCGAAGCGAGAAAAGAAAAGGCTCGATGCCTTTCGACCGTGTCTCGTCGCCGGTGAATTCGTCGAGCGTGTCAAAAAGAAGGCCCAGCGATTGTACTGGCCGCTCCGTGAAAGCGACCTGACTCGATCCTTTACTCGGTTGCTGCTGCCGTTGCTTGCTGCGTATCCTTCTCGAAAATTGCCCTGGCACATCGTCGACGCATCATCATTTTCCTCGTCATCGTCGTATACACATTTTCACAGGCCAATGCCTCACGAATTCCACGCCCCGTGCCAGTTGCATACTGGAGAAGACTGGAATTCCAATCTTGAGACTTGAATTGCAAAATTGACGACTGTCGTCCTGTTCTCACTTTTTGTACATAAAAAAAAAAATGCATAATAATTTTATAAATCTGCCACTAATTTATCTACTGGACAATAAATTCATTTTCACAATCTCAATTTTTTTTACTCTTAATTAAGAGAACTTTTTGGTATAAAAATTCATAGTACGATTATAAATTATTTCTACACCGCAATATCAATTTATTATTATTTGTAATTAAGGTATTTTATTGTAAAAAAATTCATAGTATGATTATAAATTGTTTCTACACCGTAATATCAATTTTTTATTATTTGTAATTAAGGTATTTTATTGTAAAAAAATTCATAGTATGATTATAAATTGTTTCTACACCGTAATTCAATTTGTTATTATTTTTAATTAAGGTATTTTATTGTAAAAAAATTCATAGTATGATTATAAATTGTTTCTACACTGTAATATCAATTTTTTTATTATTTGTAATTAAGGTATTTTATTGTAAAAAAATTCATAGTATGATTATAAATTATTTCTACACCGTAATATCAATTTTTTATTATTTGTAATTAAGGGATTTTATTGTGCAAAAATTCGTAGTACGATTATAAATTATTTCCACACCGAATTTTATTTTTAAATATTATTTATATTTTTACGTAGGCTTTACATAATAGATGGTAAAATAAATAAAAAATTGACAATTGTACGAAGACTCAATAAGGTGGAATAATAAATTTCTGTAAATTGTTATTAATTAAATAATTGAAAACAGTAGCTTTGCAAATATAACTAAGTTCGGTTTTTAATTGTTAAACACAATAAAGTTAGTTGAGACTGTATTTTATTGTATATAATGACACAAAAAAAGTGAAGTATTAAGATACTTGTAATTAATAAAATCCATTGACATCGGTACAACGACTGCATGTAAACAAGAACAGGATATGCTGAAATAACGAGGGGAGATTCGCTAGAGAAGCGAGAGAACGAGAGAGACAGGGAAACTTTTCACTCGCACGACTTGCTCGCTCGAGTATCAAGCTCTCTTAATCACCGTCACGTTTCCCTTACCTTGTACAGTTGTGCGTCCGTGTAATAATATAAAGCGCGTCTCCTTTACCGTTAGTCCACGATGTTGCTCCTCTTCGAAGCGCACGCAGCGAACAGTGAGATTCACCAGCGATTTACACACGCAGGTGCGTCAGCGAGAAGCATATGGATGAGACCGGGGTTATCCGGGTCAGGGGCAAGTTGGGTTAAGACAGTTTAAAAAATCGGGTTTTAAAATTATACAAAGTGTTTTGCCCCTAAGTATGGAATTTTAAGTAGTATTTCCGACGTTCTTGGATCAGTTGGATTGATAATATGGATCATCTGCGTTTATATGTAATGCAATGATAGATCGCGGTGAAATTTATTGGGATATCAAAATATAAATATTTGTCTAGTGGAAGTCGAAGTCCTTAAGAGACAGTGAACGGTGGTTAGGCCGCCATTTTCGGAATTTAGAAAAATATTTTTTTCCCTAATGACTTGATAAATGGGGCTCCAATTTTTTTGAGACTACGTGGATTTCGGATTGTATAACTAATGATCATGCAAATAAATGACTTTACCTTTTATGCGATTGGATGCGGGTGAAAATAGCGAATGAACAAAATAGCGAATGGGTAAAACAAGCGAAATCCATAATAATGGCCATTCTCTATTTTTATTATTTGTTATTTTGATCATTTGCTATTTTGATCATTCGCTATTTTGATCATTCGCTATTTATATCATTCGCTATTTATATCATTCTCTATTTTTATCATTCGCTATTTTGATCATTTGTTACTTTGATCATTCGCTATTTTGATCATTCACTATTTTGATCATTCGCTATTTATATCATTCGCTATTGTGATCTTTTGCTATTTTGATCATTCGCTATTTTGATCATTCGCTATTTCGATCATTCGCTATTTTGATCATTTGCTATTTTAATCATTCGCTATTTAGATCATTCGCTATTTATATAATTCGCTATTTATATAATTCGCTATTTATATCATTCGCTATTTTGATCATTCGCTATTTTGATCATTCGCTATTATGATCATGCGCTATTTTGATCGTTCGCTATTTTGATCATTCGCTATTTTGATCATTCGCTATTTTGATCATTCGCTATTTTGATCATTCGCTATTTTTATCATTCGCTATTATGATCATTCGCTATTTTGATCATTCGCTATTTTGATCATTCGCTATTTTGATCATTCACTATTTAGATCATTCGCTATTTAGATCATTCGCTATTTTGATCATTCGCCATTTTGATCATTTACTATTTTTATCATTCGCTATGGTGATCATTCGCTATTTTGATCATTCGCTATTTTGATCATTCACTATTTTGATCATTCGCTATTGTAATCATTCGCTATTTTGATCATTCGCTATTTTGATCATTTGCTATTTTGATCATTCGCTATTTTTATCATTCGCTATTGTGATCATTCGCTATTTTTATCATTCGCTATTGTGATCATTCGCTATTTTGATCATTCGCTATTTTGATCATTCGCTATTTTGATCATTCGCTATTTTGATCAGTCGCTATTTTGATCATTTGCTATTTTGATCATTCGCTATTTAGATCATTCGCTATTTATATCATTCGCTATTTTTATCATTCGCCATTATGATCATTCGCTATTTTGATCATTCGCTATTGTGATCATTCGCTATTGTGATCATTTGCTATTTTGATCATTCACTATTATTACCATTCGCTATTTTAACTTTTACCCCAACCAATTTTATCGCTTGGAACTTATTTAACCAATCATTTTTTCCCGTTTACAGTCCAGTAGTAGAAAAAAAAAATGAAAAGCGAAAAATGACTCTAATAGCCCCGGTCTCCCTTGGTGTATTATACGGCTCGGTATACCCGCATCCTTACGAGTAGTAGGCTCATGCTGTAGGCGTGAGCGTAACGCGAGGAAGCTATGCTCATGAGGGCAAACTCGCTCATATGTACAACATACGTATACACTGGGTACAGATAGACTCGACGGTTTAACAAGACTCCACTCGAGTCAGTGCAGTGTAGCGCGTTCAATTCGTGTAGCGCGTTCAATTCCAAGTCGTACGTCCCTCGCTGTCTTGTAACGTGGCACTCTTCGCGTTTAATACTAGACGCGTATCAACGAACCAATGCTTGTTCATCAGCTTTCTTATATACTGCCTATTCTTGCTGCGTGTACTCCATTAGTGAGCGTACGCAGACGCACTTGTGGACACGAGAGTTTCGGACACGCTGTTTGCATTTCGTATATCATTACTGTATTCAACAAATCTCAAGATAATCAGCACATTCGATTTTTTTTTCTATGAAATCTGTTTTGAATTTGTTATTTCACATCTTTTTCTCATTTAAAGTAGAAAAAGACACAAAGTAGAAATTTACACATTGATGAAAAAAAAAAAATTTGATGCTTTTGCTACTCTAACATAATATATTTTACTGATAATAATGTTATACATAAAAAATTTCGTAAAGTCAAGTAATTTTCTTATCCATAGATCGAAGAAAAAAAAATCGTTAAGATGACAATTTTGATTACCAGCAATTTTTGCACCTCGTTCTAAAATAATTTTAGAAATGCAGACCGATTTGGGCCTCGCTCGAATAATTCGCTCAGTAAATGACTAAAAATAAAGAACGAAGTTAGTAACAGACAGATCGTCGAATGCGCCGAGTAAAAGGAGATATGCAAGTGCGAGAAAAATTAGTTAAGGAAGCTGCGCGATTTTTTCGCATTTCTTTGGCCTTCGCGTGCTACGTCAAGTACTTATGCCGACGAATCGCGAGCGGACACATCGTTAGATAGTTTAACCGTGCGCGCACGATAGCTTATCTCATACGACGTGCAACACTGTAGATATATACTATATATGGAGCTTTTCATGTCAACACGACCAAACTTTACCTCATCAAATCTGTTCCGCGATTTTTCATGTTATTCTTCCACATAAAAAATGCATGCCTAATTTTTTTCAGATTTTTTTTCAACCTACGTTTTTTAATTATAAATAGTTAAAGCTAAATTAAAAAAAAATACTTTACTAACACTTTCGCTTATAACGAAAAAATTTTGTTGCTTGTCATAGTATTTCTAAGTTTTTTTTGCATTTTTTTAAAAATATTTATAATTTTAAAAAATCGCAAATACAAATATCCGAAAAAAAATTCTGCATGATTATTTCATGTGGAAAAACAAAAAAAAGAAAATGTGAAAAATACTATGACAAACAATACATTTTTTTTGGATTCGTAAATTGGGGCGTTTTTTAAAAATATTTATAATTAAAAAACGCAAGTATAAAATAATTCGAAAAAAATTTTGCGTACATTTTTTTATGTGAAAAACAATATACAAAATCGCGATCCAAATCGTTCGACCGTTGATTGAGTTGGCGTAGAATGGCCCATATACAACGTTAACGCGTGCCCCACCAACAGCAATATAGCATAGAGATCTAGAATACCCGGAGTTTGGCTCACGCGTTACTCTAATGGGTTTACTACTGCGCCTGTAACTAGTTGGGTAGATAGACTCGCAGGATAAGCGGACAATTAGAGGGACCTTACGTCCTCGCTGAATCCTAGCTACGCTGAATATAGCTGGAAGAATAGTTATAGGCTCCAAGACCAAGCAATTAGTCGTTACAAAGACTTTTGCAGTATAATACCTAATATACTCGGCGAGTTCGAGTTAAGATTTCTGAATTTGCAGCCTGCAACGTTTTCCGCGTGTAGACAATAATAATAATAATGATAGTAATACGTGAAATTAAATAGGACGTCGGTTTATGCGGTCGACTGAATATCTTGATAATTTTTTTTAAATTTTATTTACCTTTTTACTTTTTGCTTCCTCATTAAGGAAGTTATCGTGAAATTTTTTTTTTCGAGCCTTTCATGTCAGAAGACTTAAAATAAAAATTTGAAATGTGGGCGTGTGTGTGTGCGCGTGCGTGTGCGTGTGCGTGTGTGTGCGCATGCGCGTGTGCGTGTGCGTGTGCGTGTGCGTGCGCGTGTGCGTGTGCGTGCGCGTGCGCGTGCGCGTGCGCGTGTGCGTGCGCGTGCGTGTGCGTGTGCGTGTGTGTGTGCGTGCGCGTGCGCGTGCGCGTGCGCGTGCGTGTGCGTGTGCGCGTGTGCGCGTGTGCGTGTGCGTGTGCGTGTGCGTGTGCGTGTGCGTGTGCGTGTGCGTGTGCGTGTGCGTGTGCGTGTACGTGTGCGTGTGCGTGTGCGTGTGCGTGTGCGTGTGCGTGTGCGTGTGCGTGTGCGTGTGCGTGTGCGTGTGCGTGTGCGTGTGCGTGTGCGTGTGCGTGTGCGTGTGCGTGTGCGTGTGCGTGTGCGTGTGCGTGTGCGTGTGCGTGTGCGTGTGCGTGTGCGTGTGCGTGTGCGTGTGCGTGTGCGTGTGCGTGTGCGTGTGCGTGTGCGTGTGCGTGTGCGTGTGCGTGTGCGTGTGCGTGTGCGTGTGCGTGTGCGTGTGCGTGTGCGTGTGCGTGTGCGTGTGCGTGTGCGTGTGCGTGTGCGTGTGCGTGTGCGTGTGCGTGTGCGTGTGCGTGTGCGTGTGCGTGTGCAAAAGGCCAAAAATTCATATAACTGTAACTTGTAAACTATTCGACCGAAACAGCTGAAATTTGAACAACATGTACAGCACTGGCTAATCTTCAATTGGTATAAATTTTATTTCAAAATTTTTGGTTCTGCTCTATTTCAGGTTAAATTTTGACAAATCAACTGAAATTTTCTATACAGGAAGAATAACATTCAGCCCTGCTGCGTACCAAATTTGGTGATGATCGGTAAAACGGTTCGGATTTTACGTGGTTTTGAATTTTTTCTTATTCAAGGTGATGGATTTTTTCAATTTTATAACTATAATTTATTTTTTTGCATCATACCTGCTTACAATTATGTATTGATTTTTCGTTGTTCTTTCTCTTTTCGACAATTTGTTACCAAATTTTATTTCTTCATGATTCAAATTTCTATAACATTGAGATTTTTTAATTTGTATTCAAAATGAGGATGCAAAGTAGAACTTTGCACATTCTAGTTAAGATTTCTGAATTTGCAGCCTGCAACGTTTTCTACGTATATATAATAATAATGATAGTAATACGTGAAATTAAATGGGACGTCGGTTTATGCGGTCGACTGGATATCTTGATAATTTTCTTTTTTATTTTATTTATATTTATACTTAAAAAAAAATATGTTTCTAATACTGAGAGCGTTGATTTTGCTACTATAGTTGAGTGTGATAGTAGTCGAAGCTTATCTCGAACACGTGCTCTCTGCGGAAGAGTGTCTATGGTCAGAATTGCAGCGATGGCAAAGGCGAAGTTGTTGTAGCACGATCCTCGTTCGTTCGTCTGTGTGAGAAGAAACGATAAAGGAGAAATATAAGGGAGGCGAGAGATGGAAGCTGCCGCACGGCTGAGTAGCCGAGGTCGTGCTAATCGAGATTCGAATCGCGAAATTAGCTCGTCTGCAGTGAACTAAGATGCCTATATATATACGTATAATGTGGCATAGTATGGGAAGAAAAGAGTCGAGGCAAGAAAATATGGGCTTTATTGCCTACTGCGACGTTCTGATGCGAGGAACGCCAGCTCGGTGAATTACAAATTGTATGTGCGTCTATGAAAAAAAAAATCTGTTACTCGTTCATAAAGGAGGACTTCCTTTATGTTTCTTTTCTTAAGGACTTTCTAACGTTTTTACATTTAAGAATAATCAGGGTCTGAGCGGTTATGGGGTAATTTGGAATAGCCAGGTTCTGGGGGTTCATAGGAGAACTTAGAATAATCAGGTTCTGCGGGCTCATAGAAGAACATACAATAATTTGAGCCTGAAAGCTCATAGACGAATTTAGAATAATCAGGTCCTGGGGCTCATAGGAGAATTTAGAGTCTATAAGCCCCAGGACCTGATTATTCTAAGTTTCCTACGAGCTTTCAGGCTCAAATTATTGTATGTTCTTCTATGAGCCCCCAGGACTTGAGGGGGGCTCACATGAGAATAAACAATAATTTGAGCCTGAAAGTTCATAGAGGAACGTTAAATAATTAGGTCCTGAGGACTCATAGGAGAACATACAATAATTTGAGCCTGAACGCTCACAGGGGAACTTGGAATAATCAGGTCCTGGGGCTCATAGGAGAACATACAATAATTTAAGCCTGAAAGCTCATAGGGGAACTTAGAATAATCAGATCCTGGGGGCTCATAGGAGAACATACAATAATTTGAGCCTGAAAGCTCATAGGGGAACTTAGAATAATCAGGTCCTGGGGCTCATAGGAGAACATACAATAATTTGAGCTTGAAAGCTCATATGGGAACTTAGAATAATCAGGTCCTGGATCTCATAGGAGAACATACAATAATTTGAGCCTAAAAGCTCATAGGGAAACTTAGAATAATTAGGTCCTGGGTCTCATAGGAGAATATACAATAATTGGAGCCTGAAAGCTCATAGAGGAATGTAGAATAATCACGTTCTGGGGGCTCATAGGAGAAGTTAGAATAATCAGGCCCTGGGGCCTCATAGAAAAACATACAATAATTCGAGCCTGAAAGCTCATAGGGGAACTTAGAATAATTAGGTTCTGAAGGCTTATCCGAGAACTTAGAATAATCAGGTCCTAGGGGTTCACAGCAGAACTTAAAATAATTAATTCCCGGGGGCTCATGGGAGAACATACAATAATTTGAGCCTGAAAGCTTATAGATGAACTTAGAATATTCAGGTTCTAGGGGTTCATAGCTGAACTTAGAATAAGCAGGTTCTGAGGGCTCATAGGAGAATTTAGAATAATTGGAGCCTGAAAGCTCATAGGGGAACTTAGAATAATTAGGTTCTGTAGGCTCATCAGAGAACTTAGAATAATCAGGTCCTAGGGGTTCACAGTAGAACTTAAAATAATTAATTCCTGGGGGTTCATAAAAGAACATACAATAATGTGAGCCTGAAAGCTCATAGGGGAACTTAGAATATTCAGATCCTAGGGGTTCATAGCTGAACTTAGAATAAGCAGGTTTTGAGGGCTCATAGGAGAATTTAGAATAATTGGAGCCTGAAAGTTCATAGACTAATGTAGAATAATCACGTGTTGGGGGCTCATAGAAGAAGTTAGAATTATCAGGCCCTGGGGGATCATAGAAGATTATACAATAATTCAAGCCTGAAAGCTCGTAGGGGAACTTAGAATAATTAGGTTCTGAGGGCTCATCAGAGAACTTAGAATAATCAGGTCCTAGGGGTTCATAGCAGAACTTAAAATAATTAATTCCCGGGGGCTCATAGGAGAACATACAATAATTTGAGCCTGAAAGTTCATAGGGGAACTTAGAATATTCAGGTCCTAGGGGTTCATAGCAGAACTTAGAATAATCAGGTTCTAAGGGCTCATAGGGGAATTTAGTCTTGAGCTTTGAGCCTGAGCTCATAGGGCAACTTAGAATAATCTCATCCTTAAGGTTGGACGGGGAGGGGGGGGGGGGGGGTAGAATAATCAGGTTCTAAGGGCTCATAGGAGAATTTAGCCTTGAGCCTTGAGCCTGAACTCATAGGGGAACTTAGAATAATCTCGTCCTTAACATTGAAGGTGGATTAGGGGGGGGGGGGGGGGGGGGGATCTAAAGAAGCAACATTCTCAAAAATACATAAAAACAGTAAAAAACAAAACAACCCTACAGAAAATGACCGATGTTTAAAAAAAAAATTACTCCAACATCTGTTAATTACGGCTTTCTATATAAAATAATAGCACAGCTTCGAAGAAGCTATTTCGCTACTTAGATATTTAATTACATTGTAGGAAGCAATCATCAAGTTTATCGGTCCTCTTCTCTTAATACAGTTCCAAAAAAAAAAAAAAAAAACATAAAAAAAAAATAAACAAGATGAAATCGTTCGCGTGTGGTCACCCAGCTTATTAAGCAAGTCCATACCTCATTGAGAGACCCCGAATGGCCGATCGCCATAGTGCGCTCCGCGCGCGCGCATTTTTTTTTAACATTATAAATTTATCAGTGGAATAACGTCAGTGCGAGGACCAAAAGAAAACCGTTGATCGAAAGAGCATGGTAGGAGACTGACCCTATGAACCCAAAGCGCACGCCGCAAACCTACACCAACGAATCAGGCCCACCAAGTATTTCGATATACATACTATATACGCGCGAGCGGGATATTCGCTCTCGTGCCGCGGAGATATTTATTGGAGATAATTACAAGAGCGCTCGTAAAGTCTCCCGGTTGGGGGGGGAGGGGCACGAGGGGGGCTTCGGTTTCGCGGCTGATATCTTACACGGGTTTTGCTTCAGCCTCTTTTATACAGCCAGCTTCACTACTCTCGCGTTTTACTCGATCGAAAAAGAAAACGACTTGTTTCCTCTCTCAACGCGTATACATATACAAACTATGGTAAGGAATATATAGACTCGATTCCGTGGCAAAGTGTCTGTACGGAATGTCCTGACGAAGAGTTTTGCCCGTCAAGATCATCAGGAAAGTCGATGATGGACTTCCCACGCCTCGGCAACTTCCTCTTTCGACGCTCAATCCAGAGAAAAAGAGAGATCCGACAGACGATTATTTTCCTGCGTTACTCATATTATTCCTTTCAGCATCTCGGAAATCACAGAGGCTTCAATCGCGGGATAAACTGAGATCGTGATTGTCGAGCTTCGTTACTCGATTTTCGCGATTTTTTTTCTTTTCTTTTTTTTTAGGATTATCCTTGAGAGTGGAGTTAACGACTGACGGTTAGTTGGATGGATTTTGCAGATATTCTTAGTTGGAATAATAAAAGAATATTAGGAGTTGTTTTTTTTTTAGTTAATGTGGTAATCATTTTTTTTTTTTTTTTTTTTTTTTAGCGAAATTGAGAAAATTTGAGATTGGTGCTTGAAAAATTATTTATTATGCTTTGGATAGCATAAATAGTGTTTTTTTTTTAAATATTGAAATTGTATAAATAATAATTAAATGGAAATATAATAAAAATAATATAAAAAATTGGATACTATTTTATGTAATTGTCGAATTTTGTTACTCGATTTTTTTCACTTTTTGAGATAATAAATGAAAATTAGGAGTTGTATTTGTTTTAGTTATTATTGTCATTATTATTATTATTATTTTTAGAAAAATTGAGAAATTTTGAGATTGGTGCTTGATAAATTATTTATTATTCTTTGAATAGTATAAATAGTGTTTTTTTAAATATTGAAATTGTATAAATAATAATTAAGTGGAAGTATTCTAAAAATCGTATACTATTTTATGTGACTGCCGAATTTCGTTACTCGATTTTTTTTCTTTTTGAGATAATAAATGAAAATTAGGAGTTGTATTTTTTTTCGTTATTATTGTAATTATTATTATTTTTTAGAGAAAATTAGAAAATTGGAGATTGAAGGTTTGAGATTGGTGCTTGAAAAATTATTTATTATCCTTTGAATATTATAAATAGTGTTTTTTTAAATATTGAAATTGTATAAATAATAATTAAGTGGAAATATTCTAAAAATCATATAAAAAATCGGATACTGTTTTAAGTGATTGTCGAATTTCGTTACTCGACTTTTTTTACTTTTTGAGATAATAAATGAAAATTAGAAGTTGTATTTTTTTTAGTTATTGTTGTAATTATTGTTATTTTTTTAAAGAGAAATTGAGAAAATTGGAGATTGGAGGTTTTCGAATTGTGCTTGAAAAATTATTTATTATGCCTTGAATAGCATAAATTGTATTTTTTTTTAATATTGAACTTGTATAATTAATAATTAATTGGAAATATTCGAAAAATCGTATAAAAATCGGATACTATTTTATGAGATTGTTTTTTTATTTTTGAGTTAATAAATGAAAATTAGGAGTTGTATTTTTTTCATTATTGGTGTAATTATTATTATTATTTTTTTTAGAGATAATGAGAAAATTTGAGATTGGAGGTAATCGAATTGTACTTGAAAAATTATTTATTATGCTTTAAATAGCATAAATAGTATTTTTTTTAAATATTGAAATTGTATAAATAATAATTAAATGGAAATATAATAAAAATAATATAAAAAATTGGATACTATTTTATGTAATTGTCGAATTTTGTTACTCGATTTTTTTCACTTTTTGAGATAATAAATGAAAATTAGGAGTTGTATTTGTTTTAGTTATTATTGTCATTATTATTATTATTATTTTTAGAGAAATTGAGAAATTTTGAGATTGGTGCTTGATAAATTATTTATTATTCTTTGAATAGTATAAATAGTGTTTTTTTAAATATTGAAATTGTATAAATAATAATTAAGTGGAAGTATTCTAAAAATCGTATACTATTTTATGTGACTGCCGAATTTCGTTACTCGATTTTTTTTACTTTTTGAGATAATAAATGAAAATTAGAAGTTGTATTTTTTTTAGTTATTGTTGTAATTATTGTTATTTTTTTAAAGAGAAATTGAGAAAATTGGAGATTGGAGGTTTTCGAATTGTGCTTGAAAAATTATTTATTATGCCTTGAATAGCATAAATTGTATTTTTTTTAAATATTGAACTTGTATAATTAATAATTAATTGGAAATATTCGAAAAATCGTATAAAAATCGGATACTATTTTATGAGATTGTTTTTTTATTTTTGAGTTAATAAATGAAAATTAGGAGTTGTATTTTTTTCATTATTGGTGTAATTATTATTATTATTTTTTTTTAGAGATAATGAGAAAATTTGAGATTGGAGGTAATCGAATTGTACTTGAAAAATTATTTATTACGCTTTAAATAGCATAAATAGTATTTTTTTTAAATATTGAAATTGTATAAATAATAATTAAATGGAAATATTCTAAAAATCATATGAAAAATCGGATACTATTTTAATATACTGATGTATTGTTGAGTGAGTGAACGCATAAAATCACTCATTGAGATCATAAATTATTACTACAGGAATAAAAGAGCGACATTTATATTTTTTCTAATTAAAAATCCCGGTCGAAAGGCATTCATTTTTCACAGTGGCTAGAGAAATGTGTATATATATCGTCCCGTGCTTTTTATTTGTGGGCATTAATACTACAAAAGACCGGAGCCTTCGCCGATTAACGGCGTCGCACTACCGTACGGTAACGAAGCGTGGAGATAATATCCTATCTCTTGGGCCGCGTGTCAGCGGATCGTTATGCTTCCATGAGAGTCAACGGCCACCATCGTGCTCTTCATTCCGATTTATAATTTCATTATACACCAAATAATAATAATGAGAATAACATTTTTCTCATTTGCTTTTTAAACTCACATATGCACAAAATTTCGTTTTCTACAAGATTAAGTATCAAAACAAATATCCACAATATTCAAGAGAATATTTTACTATTAAGTTTTAATTGAGTATTAATAAATAAATATTCTATACAATATTTTTCTGTAAACCCAAAAAATAAAAAAATAAAAACATAGTAAAAAATGTAAAGTACCCTAATATTGTCACCCTAGAGGGTGACAATGTTATAATTTTGGGTCAGCATCCTAATAATGTCACCCTAGAGGGTGACAATGTTATAATTTTGGGTCAGCACCCTAATATTGTCACCCTAGAGGGTGACAATAACATGGGTGATTATAACATTGTCACCCAAGAGGGTGACTATAATTTTATATATTTTATAATTTTATATAATTTTGGGTCAGCAAATTATTATTTTCAAAGCACCCTAATATTGTCACCCTGGAGGGTGACAATGTTGTAATTTTGGGTCAACCTCTAGGGTGACAATATTAGGGTGCTTTGAAAATAATAATTTGCACCCTAATATTGTCACCCTAGAGGGTGACATGTTATAATTTTGGGTCACCCTCTAAGGTGACAATATTAGGGTGCTTTGAAAATAATAATTTGCAGGATTATCTATAATCAAATAATAATAATAATTATAGAGTAAGTATTATATTTATAATCCTACAAATTATTATTTTCAAAGCACCCTAATATTGTCGCCCTAGAGGGTGACAATGTTGTAATTTTGGGTCAACCTCTAGGGTGACAATATTAGGGTGCTTTGAAAATAATAATTTGTAAGATTTTAGATATAATAATTACTCTATAATTATTATTATTATTTGATTATAGATAATCCTGCAGATTATTATTTTCAAAGCACCCTAATATTGTCACCCTCGAGGGTGACCCAAAATTATAACATTGTCACCTCTAGGGTGAAAATATTAGGGTGCTTTGAAGATAATAATTTGTAGGATTATACATATAATAATTACTCTATAATTATTATTATTATTTGATTATAGATAATCCTACAAATTATTATTTTCAAAGTCACCCTAGAAGATGACAATATTTTTTACTATGTTTTTATTTATTTTATTTTTGTTTGCATTTACATAAAAATATTCAAAGTAACGAAAACTAATATCTCCGGTACCTAAGACGACTGAATTTTTTTTTTGGGTAAAATATCGAATATTCATTGAATAATTCGTTTCCGGAGTCGCGTTTTATTATTCCGAACAATAGAGTTGAGTGAATCGTGCGGTGATATCTTTGGCACGCCAAGTCGTAGGCATTTGCAGGGCTCGAGTTGCATTACGAGTGGAAGAATGAGTTAGTTGAGGATATATATATATATATATATATATACATATATTGAAAGGTATTTGTAACCGAAGGTTCTCGCGAGCCGACGATAAAGTGAATCGGTGGAAAATAATTCAGACCGAAATTGGCACGGAAATATTGCCAGGCTAAGGTTGCAGGCACGATGAGCTAACGGCGGTCTCTGCGCTGAGTGTGCCGATCCCATCGACGTGGTGCTGCTGCTGCTACGTTCGTTCGCCTGGCAAAGTCACTCCACAACTTTTCATATCGACGCATCATCTCGATCCTCGCGCCTTCTCGGTTCCACCGTTCGATTTTCATTCCGCGCGGGTTGCACCGCGATCCATTCGCTATCTTCGAAGCACTTGGCCTCACCAGCAAAGCGCGCGACTTTTGTGCCTTTCTTTAACTTCGTTGTACACCTATACTAACGTAAATATCGATCCCAGAAATAGTAAGCCCACGATAAGTGTAAAAATACACTGTTGAAAAAATTTACTAGAAAATTACAGTACCAGAGTGGAAGTTTTTAATCACAACCTGTACCACAAATTTCTCGCCATTTTAATTTCCTATTCTGCTTTGGGATTATCAACATGTGGGTATTTTTTAGATTCGCTAATAAGAACATGGTTAATGATGACGTCGCGAATTTATTCATCCACTACCCATGTAGAAATCAGTCTGGACGTCCCAGTTTGAAACTCGATCCTGATCGGGTTTTGCTCGGGTTTCCATAAATGGGTTATCCAACTTGGAATCTGAATAGATCCCAAATAGATTTGCGGTTACACATTCGATGATAATTTATCATCGATTAGGATTTGCTAGGGTTACCCTAAGAGGGCCGTCCTATTTAGAATCGGGATGGATTCCGGATCGGGACCCAATTCTGAACGACGAGCTGTATTACCGTGCATCGGGATTTGTTAGGGTTACCCTAAGAGGGGTTCTACTTGGATTCTGAATAGAATCCGGATTGTCTTCCTTCAACGATTTGTGCAGAACTAATTTTACTTCACCCTTTATGTAGTTAAATGTTGTAGAATGCACGTACGAAAAACTTTTCCTTAACTTGCGTGATTGTACCAACGTGTGCGGTTCATGTATCCCCACACGCGTTCTCGTCGCTGCCCATGCAGAAATTTCGACAGGGATCCAGCTGGAATCAGCTTGGTATTACCATCTTTCGACAAGGATCCAGATGGATCCCGCCTAGTATGCCCATCTAACGGCTGGAATCCAGTCAGCCATCGGATCGGATCCCAGTTCGAGATCCCGATCGGAATCCAGTTTCGGCGAGTTACATCCCATGTTTGGAATCCGATCCGATGACCGACTGGAATCCGACCGGAACATGGGAATACCAGGCAGGATCCAGCTGGATCCCTGCCGAAATTTTTGCATGAGCTTTTCTCTTGGTTAATTCGGAAACATTTTTATCAAAAAGTATACGTGAAATCCTACATTTTATCCCTGAACAATTTTGTTGTGTCATGGATAGTTTTAAATAAGTCCGCAGCGAAATGAAAAAAAAAATGAAAATAGAGTATTTTATTGTGGAAAAATTATGGGGATCAAAAATCTGAAATAATTCGTATGTGTTTGGGGAACTCTAAATACTCTGGAAAAAAATTATGAACCCACTCTGCGAACATTAAAAATCAGGGTGGCCCGATTCATATGGAATGGCTCATATATTATAATTAATTTCATAATAATATTCTACAAGATTTATAAGAAAATATTTAAACTCTTGAATGAAAGTAAAAAAAAATTGCCAAAAAATATGAGAACAAAATTATTGCAATAAATACCATATTTTTGTCAAATAACATGTTTTCTGTATGAAGATATAATTTTGAGACGGAAAATTGAATTTAGTAGTTAACAAAAATTTTATTTTGTTATAATTATACTATATTTTTTATCCCAAATATATTTATCATATAATATATATTATATAATATAATAATCATGTTAAATAGTCGATCAAACGATTTGAGGACCGGTGAATTTTTTTTTAACTTCGATTTTTGACATTTTTTCACGTATTTTATTTTTCAAAAACA
This sequence comes from Ephialtes manifestator, assembly GCA_963970395.1. Lineage (NCBI taxonomy): Eukaryota > Metazoa > Arthropoda > Insecta > Hymenoptera > Ichneumonidae > Ephialtes > Ephialtes manifestator. The sequence goes on along the minus strand of OZ019982.1, from coordinate 24,366,296 downwards.
AAAATAACAATAATATAATATTACAGAGAATACGTAAACGATATTAAATATTTTCATATTTTATTTTATTTTATAATTATTAAATATTTTTGAAGATGATCAAAATTTAATTCCAAGAATGCCTAAAAAAGTAAATATTTCTTGTTTTATAAATCTGTCAATATTTTAAACGTGAGTAAAACTGCGGAATATAAAAAATAAGCAAGTTTCATTCGCATGTTTCGTTCGTATAAAATTTAACGACAAGTAGAGAAAATTAACGACAAAAGTGATTAGCTCGCTCGAAATATATTTAGGCGAATGCGATGGCTGCGCCTCTATTAGACTTCTCACATTCAATACATTTCCGTAAGCTGCAATTCTATTTCTCAATTTTTAGGGTGTCTCGACTCCCTTAACGAGTTTGCGGCTCGTTCGACTCGAAGAAAGTGAATTCATTGCATTGCACGCATGCAATCGTTGCACTAAACATCTATATATATATATATATATAGATGTGTAGTAGACATTGAGAAATGGGGAGCGTTTTTGAAGGAAGAAAGCGACAGCGTGTCACCAGAAAGACAAGACCGCGCCGTCGACGAATACGCTCGATTTTCGAGGCGATATCTCGAATGCAATTTTAGCTCGGAGCCGTGAGAAACGTGCCCGTAATTAAATCGAACATGCAGAGCACGAGCAATTATCGTGCGGCAACCTCGACTTTCGGAGATTTTCGTTGGGCTCACATCGCGACACGCAAGCCCAGCAAAACTCACTCACACCCTTTCCGGCGCCTTCTACTAAAATCGTCTCCTTTGCATTTTGCTTGCCTTCGCTTGTGCACGACATTGTCACAGGAAGTGTCGATCCTCCACCACCACGAAACTAAGTGAATGAGCCTAGTGACCAAACATCGCGATATTCCTGCGGAAAGATGTCACGAAAAATGTAATTTACAAAAATTGACTTGAATAAAGACGTTTTCTCCCGACTGCGCTAAAAATACCACATTCCATGCCTGCCACGCGGGTGGAAAGTTGTCGTTTTTGACCGGAGGGAGGAAAAGTAACGCAGTGGGAGGAAAAGTAACGCAGCGGTAGGAAAAGTAACGCAGTGAGAGGAGAAGTAACGCAGCGGAAGGAAAAAGTAACGCAGCGGGAGGAAAAGTAACGCAGCGAGAGGGAAAGTAACGAAGTGGGAGGAAAAGTAACGAAGTGGGAGGAAAAGTAACGAAGTGGGAGGAAAAGTAACGCAGTGGGAGGAAAAGTAACGCAGTGGGAGGAAAAGTAACGCAGTGGGAGGAAAAGTAACGGAGTGGGGAGAAAAGTAACGAAGTGGGGAGAAAAGTAACGCAGCGGTAAGAAAAGTAATGCAGCGGGAGGAAATGTAACGCAGTGAGAGGAAAATAAACGTTGCGGGAGGAAAAGTAACGCAGTGGGAGGAAAAATAACGCAGCGGGAGGAAAAGTAACGCAGTGCGAGAAAAAGTAACGCAGTGCGAGAAAAAGTAACGCAGCGGGAGGAAAAGTAACGCAGCGAGAGGAAAAGTAACGCAGCGGGCAGAAATGTGCTGCAGCGGGAGGAGAAGTAACGCACCGGGAGGAAAAGTTATTATAAAAAATAGTATATAAAAAATTGTAATCCGAAAATTGTGGAGAAGCTTCTACCGTAAAATAAACCATAAATATTAATGAGGAATGCAAATCACATTTTTATTGAATAAATAAATAATGCATTTAGAACGAAGAATTGAAAAAAAAATTGAAAAAGTGCTATTCCGACACTATTTTGTTCAGAAAAGTAATGACACTTACAACTAATTTCAAATATATTAAATATTACATTTTAATTCATATCTATAAGTAATTATCAATTTTAATCGGAAAGCGCTTGGGGGTTAAGGTTTTAATCGATACTGCGTAACGCTATGGCTTAATAAAAAAAAATTTATTAACAAAAAAAAAAAAAAAAAAAACGAATCTGATGACAATGAATATTTAAGTCTTTCATAAACCTCTAAATCTAATTTCACCATAAAACAAGATATTACATCCCCACTACATTAGATACTTGCTTTGCGTCCGTCGGTTTTTTCTGTTTCACTCCGAGTGCCGTGTTATCACAGGAAGTGCCGATCCGGCACCAGGAAAGTATGCGGCGCCGGAGATATCCAAACGCCCAAAATTTCCGGCGCACATGTACACGTCTGCAGTTATTAACTCCCGGAACAACGCAAAAAAAAAAAGAAAAAAAAAAAAACAAAAACCAGAAAACTCGGCAGAACAATTTTTTTTCGGGTCTTCTACATCCAAACCCGTTTATAATTGGCGGCGATTCGTGTGTCCGTATTACTGCATCTCGTGCACATACTCGTTACGGCAATTAATCAGAAAATACGAGACACATCATCTCCGTATCCGCCTCTTCGACGCGACTAATTGTGAATATTACAAGGAATTATTTTCTTAATAATCCGCATTCACGTCTCGTACGAGTTACATGATATTTAACGAATTAATTATAATTCGTAAACCACCGAATGCACCAAATAATAAGGTAGTTAATGTACGATAATTCGGTGCTTTTTTAATTGGACGTGTGAAACACTTGAAATTCGCAGTCACTTCCCACTCACGTGATTTTATTTATTTTTTATTTTTTTCACCAATAAAAAATATTCAACGATGCATCAAAATTGTTGACAGGAACACGAATTAAATTGGGTGGTTGGATGATTAAGAGAAGCGCGTGCGGTGCTTCGCGAGCTCGAGAGTAACCACGAGACTGAGGAGAAGACGGAATGCACTGTGTGTGAGAATTCTCGAGGAGCTACCGGGCTTGATATTCATATTAGTTGGATATCGTGCCAGGGGCAGGATGAATGGCAGTGTGCTCACCTTTTTTCCCCCCTTAACAACGTATGTACATACGCATAGGTTAAGAAATATACATACCAGCGTACGAGTTATGAAAAAAACCGGAGCACGCCTTCTTCCAGCCGTACCCCTTCTCGAAAGGGGCTAACGCGACGTGCAATAGGTTAAAATCCCGTTCTTTGAAAGCGCTGTACATAAGGTAAACGATTGATCGAGGGACTAACCGTCTAAAAGCAGGGGCCTCACAATAGCATTGGTACAGCATTTTCTTAACGAAGGAGAGAAGGCTATGGTTAACCCTTTAATGGCCAACCCCCTTTCGTGTTGAAAAAAATATATATTCTGCTTCGTCTACGTGAAAATTTTCTTTTTAGCGATTTAAATGTCAGGATACTGAAAATAGTGTGTGAAGTGTGTGAAGTGTGTAAAGTGTGTAAAGTGTGTAAAGTGTGTAAAGTGTGTAAAGTGTGTAAAGTGTGCAAATTGTGTGAAGTGTGCAAAGTGTGTAAAGTGTGCAAAGTGTGCAAAGTGTGCAAAGTGCACAAAGTATGCAAAGTGTGCAAAGTGTGTAAAGTGCGTAAAGTGTGTAAAGTGTGTAAAGTGTGTAAAGTGTGTAAAGTGTGTAAAGTGTGTAAAGTGTGCAAAGTGTACAAAGTGTGCAAAGTGTGCAAAGTGTGCAAAGTGTGCAAATTGAGTGAAGTGTGTGAAGTGTGCAAAGTGTGCAAAGTGTGCAAAGTGTGCAAAGTGTGCAAAGTGGGCAAAGTGTGCGAAGTGTGAAAAGTGGGCAAAGTGTGCAAAGTGTGTGAAGTGTGCAAAGTGTGCAAAGTGTGCAAAGTGTGCAAAGTGTGCAAAGTGTGCAAAGTGTGCAAAGTGTGCAAAGTGCGCAAGGTGTTCAAAGTGTGCAAAGTGTGCAAACTGCGCAAGGTGTGCAAAGTGTGCAAACTGCGCAAGGTGTGCAAAGTGTGCAAATTGTGCTAATTGTGCTAATTGTGCAGTGTGCAAAGTGGGCAAAATGGGTAAAGTGGGCAACGTGTGCAAAGTGTGCAAAGTGTGCAAAGTGTGCAAAGTGTGCAAAGTGTGCAAAGTGTGTGAAGTGTGCAAAGTGTGCAAAGTGTGCAAAGTGTGCAAAGTGTGCAAAGTGTGCAAAGTGTGCAAAGTGTGCAAAGTGTGCAAAGTGTGCAAAGTGGACAAAGTGGACAAAGTGTGCAGTGTGTGAAGTGTGTGAAGTATGCGAAGTATGCGAAGTGTGCAAAGAGTGCAGTGTGTGAAGTGTGTGAAGTATGCGAAGTGTGCGAAGTGTATGAAGTGTGTCAAAACTAATACCTCATTATCTGAAGAACGGCTTTGTCAATCGAGCTGAAATTTGAGACACAAAGATAGCAACGTACATTCTTTTCTTTGCAATAATTTACCCTATTACTGATTGTTTATATACTGAAGATCTAAATTATCATTGCTTTTACCTTAACTCAGGTTCTACGTAGTATGATAGTTATCGATACCGGGACGATCCAATATACGGTTGCAAATCAAGCATACATTGAATCCGTTGATTGAAGAACGGAGAAGAATTTTCTCGAGTGGAAGGACGATGAGGGTTCATGAATATTCGGATCAGAATTTTACTCGTGAATATTATAGCTATAGAACGAATGCTGTAGATATGGATACACACGCTATGCGGAGATATTTCTTTTCCCAATATGGCCATTGCGACTCGTTTACGCATTCAAATTCCGCAATAATCCCCGGGCGCGGCGATATTTGGTGCTTCTATCGTGGGACGGGCCATTGTTGAAGGCCGCCACCGCGGATTGTCGGGTGACTCATTATTTTCGCGTCGGTCCATGAACCCATGGAACCCTTGTTCCAGCGTGGCTCGCACATAGCTCGTCCGGAGTTTCGTTGGCAGAGTTACCCCAACGGTGGACTCGCTATATACATATACATATATATATATATGTAAGCTTTTCTCCCTCATCCCCTCAACGAACGACCAGGTCCAGTCGATATGATGGACGGAGTGGGTGTATTGTACGTGCGGAACGTCGTAAACCTTTTCTACAAAGACCCGAGAAAACGCGAGAATCAACCCTCCGCCATCAACATTTCTAGCTCTCTGCTCCGATGGCCTTTCCCTTTATTTCGACAAGACACGAATAGTTACCTGCACCTCAAACGCAAAATGAGCTCGAGTTTTATATTTTATCGCAATCATTTCATCCCAGGGGCTAATATTAGTAAGTCCTTGCCAATGATTATTTATTATTCGTTATAAAAAATGATAATGTTTCAGAATAATAGATTATTCATTATTTATTACGATACGAAATTTTTCACTCTACTTTTCGGACTTCGCATTGAAAACTACAGTTTTCGAACGCCGCACTGAAAACTACAGTTTTCGGACGTCGCACTGAAAACTACAGTTTTCGGACATCGTACTGAAAACTACAGTTTTCGGACGTTTCTCTGAAACCTGCAATTTTCGGACATCGCACTGAAAAGTACAGTTTTCGGACGTCGCAACTGAAAATGGCCATTTTCGGACATCGCACTGAAAAGTACAGTTTTCGGGCGTCGCACTGAAAAGTACAGTTTTCGGAAGTCGAACTGAAAACTACAGTTTTCGGACGTCGCACTGAAAACAACAGTTTTCGGACGTCGCGCTGAAAACTACAGTTTTCGGACATCGCACTGAAAACTACAGTTTTCGGGCGTCGCACTGAAAAGTACAGTTTTCGGACGTCGAACTGAAAACTACAGTTTTCGGACGTCGCACTAAAAACTGCAATTTTGAGACGTCGCGCTGAAAACTACATTTTTCGGACGTCGCACAGAAAACAACAGTTTTCGGACGTCGCGCTGAAAACTACAGTTTTCGGACGTCGCACTTAAAACTACAGTTTTCGGGCGTCGTACTGAAAACTACAGTTTTCGGACGTCATACTGAAAAGTTTCCTTTCACGACTCCCTTAATGACCACTTTGCCCGCATATTTTCTAAATTTCTTCCGACATTAAGGGTCCCGAACCCTAACTACCCATATATCAAAATCGAGAACAGAGAAGCAACGCTAGCCACTCATTTTCACTTACAATCATTGGCTATGTATAACGACGACGAAAAAGAAAAAAATGAAATTTCACCCCGGTCGCATCCCCTTTAGCCCTGTGGCTCAGGGCGTCACTTCAAAAGGCTTTATACGTGGCGCACCGCAGCCGGAATTGACAATTGACAGAATTGATACAGTATATACGTCTACAGCAGCGACTGTTGGCCCGGCAAACCCGAAGAGGGTTGCGATACATATGTATATGTGTGAGTTCCGCATTCTATGTCATATTCTAAAATACACCAACGTATTGCATAGTGTGCGTTTTAACTGTGCGCATGATATTTATCGCTTTGGGGCACGTCAGGACGATGCGCGTGGCCTTCGCCATGGCAGAAAATAAAATGAAAAAAAAGGAAAGGAAAAGAAGCGCTCGATATGGAGGGTGCATGATCAGCAAAACGATTCGTTAAGCTTCATTTTTTTTTCTTTTTTTGCTTCCTCATAGAGGAAGCTTTGTTTTCATGAAAAAAAATTTTTCGAGATTTTTATGTCGGGACACTTAGAATTGTCCAAAACGTCCAGAAAAGTGATCTAGAAAAAATGTCCGTATGTATGTATGTGTGTGTATGTATACAACTCCGAAAATTCGAACGCCGATAACTCAAGAACGGTTTTGTATATCGCGCTCAAATTTGGCACACTGGTGTAGCAGCAGACCCTCTTCAACTGTAGCAATTTTCGACAAAATCTGTGCAAAAATTTCGATTTTATGTCGTTTTGAATTTTTTGAAAAAAGTACGTGGTCGCTCTAACTTTCGTAAAATTTAGTCTATTTTGCTAAATAGTTGGTTATAAGAGTAGGTGCACTCAATGCTGTTTGGTATTGAATTTGGCTCGAATCGGTAAAGTGGTTCAGATTTTATGGAATTTTGAATTTTTCAAAAAATTGACATTATCGCTCTATTGTAACTTTTGCAAAACTTGAAATAGCGAGCTCAAATTTTGTATATAAATGAAACAATATTCAGCCATAATATATGTATAATTTAGTGACAAACGGTATGAAATTTGTGATTTTATGGAGTGTTGAATTATTTTAAATAATATACGTTATCACATTTACTTTCGAAAACGCTCTAATAATAACGAAATAACGGAATAACGAAATAGAAAAAGCGAATTCACAACATGTTTATTTATCTAATTTAAAAAAGGATGCAAAGTAGAACCTTGCACATTGGTTCCTCATTATTTTTCGCTTTTTACAAAGCTTCCTCTATGAGGAAGCCAAAATTGAATAACACACTTTTTTGCTTCCTCAGAGAGGAAGCTTTGTAAAAAGCGAAAAATAATGAGGAAGCAATGTGCAAGGTTCTACTTTGCATCCTTTTTTTAAATTAGATAATTTTCTTTTTTTTAATTTTTTTTCTTTTTTTTTTTCTTTTTTGCTTCCTCATAGAGGAAGCTTTGTTTTCATGAAATTTTTTTTTTTCGAGATTTTCATGTCAGTATGCTTAGAATCACCTAAAACGTCGAGAAAAGTGGTTTAGAAAAAATGTCCGTATGTATGTGTGTGTGTGTGTGTGTGTGTGTGTGTGTGTGTGTGTGTGTGTGTGTGTGTGTGTGTGTGTGTGTGTGTGTGTGTGTGTGTGTGTGTGTGTGTGTGTGTGTGTGTGTGTGTGTGTGTGTGTGTGTGTGTGTGTGTGTGTGTGTGTGTGTGTGTGTGTGTGTGTGTGTGTGTGTGTGTGTGTGTGTGTGTGTGTGTGTGTGTGCTGGGCTTCGAAAATTCAATCTCCTCTCACTCGGTAACCGTTCGAGCGATCCGGCTCAAATTTGGCACGCAAGTAGAGTAGCTGCCCCTCTTTGAATATTGTGATTTTTGCCAAAATATGTGAAGTCATTAAGATTTTATGTTGATTTTAATTTGTTGAAAAAAGGGCGTGGTCGCTCTAACTTTCGTAAAAGTTCGCCGATTTGGCTAAATAGTTCTTCATAACTGAAGATACGTTCAATGTTGTATGGTATTGAATTTCGACGAAATCGGTAAAGCGGTTCGGATTTTATAGAATTTTGAATTTTTCGAAAAAAATAGATTTTGATCTAAATTACGTCGAATTTCAACAAATGAACAGAAATTTTGTACAGACGAAAAATAACATTCAGAAATGCCATGTACCAAATTTGGTGATGATCGGTAAAGTCGTTCGGATTTTACACCATTTTTCATTTAAAAAAAAATGTAGATTTTCGCTATAACTTCCGGAAAAGTTGAGAAAGTACGACAAAAATTTGTATCTAATCAAAATTAGATGTAACGGTGTTTGCAGAGGTGATTTATAGCTGTATAAAACACCTCTGCAAAAGAGACACAAGGTATAAAAAAAAAAGATGCAAAGTAGAACCTTGCACATTGCTTCCTCATTATTTTTCGCTTTTTACAAAGCTTCCTCTATGAGGAAGCCAAAATTGAATAACATACTGCTTCCTCACAGAGGGAGCTTTGTAAAAAGCGAAAAATAATGAGGAAGCAATGTGCAAGGTTCTACTTTGCATCTTTTTTTTTTTTTTTTTTGTGGCTTCGAAGCGTTTAGGGATCGCGATTATTTGCTCTGAATCGCACGTATTTCACTCGGTGACTATGTATATATATTTCGCAGCGCCTTCTACTTAAAATTAACGAGATAATAACGGATACGATGTGCGAAACGCTTCACGCAATGCCGTTTCTTAAATTTCGTGCACACGCATCGTCCAAGTTGTTGTACTCACTTGAAATATGTATATATATATATATATAAATATATATATCAACTGGAAGGCGTTTAAATGTTAACGCTTAATTAAATAACTTAATTAACCGGGTTCGTTGACCGGATGTTTATTCAGGCTGCATGACGTTGGATTACATTTTCGCAATTTTATTAAAATTATCTTGTGATTTATTGGAATTTTCGTCTTTTTTAAAATAATATTAGTAATAATACCTTTTCTATATTAAATTTCCTGGAGATTAATGAAGCATTTCGGATTTTATAAAATTTAACATATTTTGAAAAATTAACTTGAATTAATTTCAAATTTTCTGTAGGGAAGAAAAAATATTAAGCTATAGTAGAATATCAAATTTGGTGTCGATAATGATTTCGATTTTATAGAAATTTTTATTTATTTTTTTAAAATCGTAACTGCATTTCCAATAACATTTGGTTGGCCTAATCAATTAATTGACTGCCGCATATTTTACGAAATATTTTATTCGTGCGGTCGAATCGTCGAGACCCTAAACTTGATATAATTTCAAGATCCCATATGGTTGGAGCTCAGACCAATTGCATTTCTGCTCGGGTAATTTTCACAAGGAAAATAATAATTTCTTATTCTACTTCTGTCTTAATTTCGTGGAGATACACGTGAATTTGTGGTTGGCAAGACTGTCCCAGGTTTCAAATTAGGAAGGACCCGTGTTCGTGATTAAAATCTCCCAGTGTCGCCAGACTTGGGACATGCTATTATAATTATCGAATATAAAAATCAAATGTCGTGCGGCTACCGGGGATACAACATCCGGCGAAAAATAATACAGCTCATACGTTCTCGTCTCAATTACCAATGTCCAGACATGGGAATCAACGAAAGGACAATGAAAAATTTCGTTATCTTGGACACGATGACACGACGCTTGAAAGTTCATTTTTAATTTGGAGAAATGTCGTTGGAGAAAGTAACATTTCCATCGGAATGAGCAGAGACATTTATTTAAGGGTCCAAAAAACTGTAGTTTTCGGACGTCTGAAAAATTTCGTTCAACACTGGAGAAAAAAATTTTTCTTTTTTATTTCTTGTCATTGGATTACCTGAATTTAGCTCGTACTACAAATCCGTTATGGCGGAAAAAAGTTTTTTTTCCCTGGCGCTGAAAAAAATATTTAAATCAAATATGTATATATTTTTTATAATATTTATATATTTTTTAATTAAAAAAAATATATATATAAAATATAAAAATATATATTTATATATTTTTTAATTAAAAAAATATATAAATCTTTGATCATATATTTTTATATATATTTATATTTTGTATATTTATATTTCTGGCGTTGAAAAAAAAAATGTAAATCAAATATGTATATATTTTTTAATTTAAAAAATATATAAATCTTTGATCATATATTTTTATATATATTTATATTTTATATATTTATATTTCTGGCGTTGAAAAAAAAATGTAAATCAAATATGTATATATTATTTAATTTAAAAAATATATAAATCAAATGACAAAAATTAAATTGGTCCTGAGTTAAATTTGGTCTCATTATGGCCGTTAATTTATTTTCCACATAAATAAATAAATTCCTATTTGTCATTTTTTTTCGAATATTTCAGTGTAATGGTAACAAAGTGTTTAAATATTTTTTTTTAAAAAGGAACGAAAAAATATTTTCCATAAAAATTGACAATAATAAAAATAATGGAAAAGTTTATGTCATTTTTCTCATTTAATGTCGATATTTTTAACTGTAGTTTAGATTTAATAAAATATTTTTACAATTTATAATTAAGATGGTATATTTTATAAAATAGTGAATATCAAATTATTTATGTGATAGATAATAAAATAAAGGGGGTTTTAAAGCAATGGGCGTTTTGAACAATGAATTTAACATGATTAAATTCGTCTGTCGTTCAAATATCTAAGAACAGACAAAAAAGGGCGAAAAATTCACTACATGTTAATTCAATCTCGTGTCTCCATTTTTATCTCGTCTGTGAGCTGGATCTTCGCTGGACTGTCCAGCAAAACCGTTCGCATTGTCACTCCGGTTTATTACACACTTCACTCCGAGACCGCAACATAGATAGTGGAGATTGGGGCAAAACGGCCACCTCCATTAAGGGATCTTTCCAGTGTGACGTCCCGAAAAATACCCTATTTTCACGATTTTTTTTCGAACGTTTACTATACGCCGATCAGTCTGAAATTTTTATGACATATTAAGGTAATCATGAATGACAGAAAATGATTTTTTATAAGACGATTTTTATTGTTTAAATTTTTTTTTTAATTGTTGAAAATAATGTTGAGAAAAAAGATAGCCTCATGGTGGACATCCTAGGGGTCGCAAATTTGATCTAAAAAAAAAAAACCCAAAGCATTATTAATTAGTATGCGATTGGCTATCGCGCTATGGAGGCTTTTTTTTTTTAAATCAAAATTGACAAAATGGCGGCGGTTTGAACAAAAAGTACCGAATTTAGCCGTTTTTTTCGACAGTTTTTCTTTTAAAAAAATGGGAAGATTAAAAAAAAAAGCTTCCATAGCACGATAGAGAGTAGCGTGAAGAATGTTCTCCTAAAATTTGAAAACGATCGCTTGAAAACTGTTCCCTGGAGAATGTCCACCGTTTTGAAAAATGTCGTTTCGAGAAAAACGCGTTTAAAGTTTCGAGTGTAGAAATTTCGTATACCTAAATTGTGTACTTACGACTAATCGGTGATGCCAGGTCCATAAAGTATACCAGCGAAGTAGTTCGAATTTCGCTTTAAAAATTCGAGAGGATTTTTTTGACCGTATATACTAATGACAAAAAAAAATCGATTTTTTTTTTCACACTGGAAAGATCCCTTAAATATCGGGATTGGGGACAAAACGGTCACCATCTCAACTTTCGTAAAAACGATTTGTCTCATTTTTTTACGTTCCTTAGATAAGGAATGTGCGGAAAAATCCGTCAAATTGTTGATGAAAAAAAATCGATAATTTTCATCAGATCAGAATTTTTTTAACCATCCGTTAAGAACATTTTTCGAAATTTTTTTGAGCAAATTACTTTTTCGAAAAATTTTAATCACATTATTTTTCCGAAAAAAAATGTAGTCAAATGAATTTTTTTCAAAAAATTTGTAATCTAATTCTTAAAAAAAAAAAAAAAACGTCGAAATATCATAAAGAAATCAATTAGAACGAAATTTTGATTTTAAGATTTGGTGCCAATTTTGATCCCAATACTTATATTTAGCCGAGATGCTTATTTTGCCTCCCTGCCCGTTTTATTGATATCACCAACTATTTTCCGAAATTTTCAAGTACGAAATTTCAGGAAATTGAAAAAAAAGTCGTTTTCGAAAAAGTTGATATCCTCGCGTAAAAATAATTATGTCAAATTGAGATCTCAAATCGACATATGTAAAAAAGTGCCATTATTGAAATGTGTAAAGACGGAAAGTCTTAGAAAATTTCAAAGGAAATTTGAGATCGATTATATTGATTAATGTGAATGGAATTTTTTATTTGATTTTAGCAACTTTTTGAAACGATTTTGTGGTGGATCGAAAACCTTACGATTTTACTAATTTAAGCGATTTTTGTTATTTTTTCTTTTATACGACTTTGCGACATTATTGTGAACATTTTTTCAATATGATTTAATAAGATATACGATGAATTTTGAATATAGATTTCAATTTATTGTTAATTAAAAAGTTGTTAAAACTAAGTTAGTAAAAAAAACTTGATATCAAATCGATCTCAAAATCGTTTTTAATTTTTCTACACTGTTAAAAAAGATTGTAAATTTACTGTGACAAGTAATATGAAATTTACAAAATTGGCGTGTGAAGTAATGATTAGTATAACATTCACTGTAAAATTAACATTAGTAGAGTAAATTTATGTACGTGAAGATTAAATTTTCAAATATTTTAAATGAAAATTACAAAACTTCTGTAGTAATCTAGTTATTACATGACGAGATTTGTAAAATTCAAGTTAAGTTCTTGATGTTAGTTAAATAATTTGTAAATTCATATACAGGACTTTAATATCTGTATAAAAATGAGTAGTTCATCATCATGGAATTTTTCAAGACATTAATGTTGATGCGTCTTGGGAACAAAAATATTGAATGCGGATAATAAATTTTCAGTCAACCACAACTGTAATTTCATAAATTCAGAACCATTGTTTTCATTGTAGGTAGCTTTTGATTTTACAATAAACATGTGTATGTGTAATAAACAGTAAATTTACAAAATTTCTCAAATATTTTTCAGTATTGTTATTTTAAATATCTAATACAGATTGACAAGAAATTTGTGGTACAGGTTGTGAATAAAAACTTCCACTTTGGTACTGTAATTTTCTAGTAAATTTTTTTTGTCTTAACGCGTCTCAAAAATGACACTTTTTAAAATATCTCAATTTATGATCACAATTTGACGTAATTATTTTTACCCGGGTCACCAACAATTTTCCGAAATTTTCAAGTAAGAAATTTCAGGAAATTGAAAAAAAAAAGTCGTTTTCGAAAAAAATTGAATCGATGTTCGTTTTGCCCCCCCAATTGTCATTTTTAGTCGTGGTGCCCGTTTTACCCCCATCTTCCCTATACACAAGTGTGTCACCGCAAGTGAAAAATGAGATTACGTATATGCGAGAGCTTCTGCTTCAACCTCCCTCAATTTCGAATTCACCCTCGAACTCGTTTTACCACGCATTATCCTTCATCCACTTTGCTCGTTACTCCTGGACAAGGACATTCAATTCCCTGACGTTTAGCATGTTATACACAGTAGGAACGTATATATATATGTATATATTATAACATACGTACAGTCGCGCTTTGCGATTTAAATTTTTGTCGCTTTCCAAATTGGCGGGCAAATTCAATTTTCGCCTTTGACATAGTGAGTTGGTGTCATTGAACATCAGCCTCGACGATTTTAGCTCATTCGCATCTCGCATTCAGCAATCGATAACTAGGCCAAATATCAGTTACCTATAAAAGTGGATTAATAAAAAAAAAAAAGGAAACGAATTAAGCGGAGGCCGATTTTTTTATTTTATTTTTTTTTAAAGAAAATTTTACGTCGTTCATTATATATAAATTTTAGGATATTATTTTATAGGTTTATTAAAAATACACATGACTTCTTTTTTCCATAAAAAATGAGCCGCCGCAAAATTTCGAGAAATATACAGAATTTAATTTTTATTACTGAAACACAAAAAACGAGAATTTTTTTTCTCTTGACATAATTACTAAAAATATACAAAATCGAAGATATGGCAGAATTTTTATTATAATAAAAACTCGTATCTGAAAAGAAAAATTGTTAAATTGAATTTTTGGACAACATTTTTAAGTTTATCCATTATATAATTATTTTAACAATATAAAAAATCTCATTTCTTTTTTTTTTTGTTTTAGGAGAAAAATCGTAATTTTTTTGTTAACTGGGCAAAAAAATTGTTCCCAATATTTTTCATAGGATAGATTTAATATGGATTTATAAATCACATGGGGAAAAAATACACAATACTGAAAATAGTATACATAAATAAAATGACACTAATTTGTAGGGTGATTCGATGTTTTTCTATTAAACTTCTACCTACACCGAGAGAAAAAGTTTCATTGATTCATGGAAATCTTTGCCAATGAAATGAAAAACTTGAATTTCAATACTATGTTTTTTTTAATGATCTCAAAGTCAATGAAAAGTAGTGACATTGATTCGAAGAAACATTTCTTTAAACCAATACAACTTTTTCATTGATTTCAAAGATATCGTCTCTGATTCAATGAAACCTTCTTCTTACCAGCTCAAAATTTCGAAACCTATTTTCTCCTGAAGTACGCGGCAGATAAAGCTCAAATTTTGTGAGTATGTAAGGAAGTACGGCAGCAATAGGCTAAGCTTCTGGCTCCTCGAAACTCGAAGTCGTTCGTTCGGGAGAACCGGAAAACAAAAAAGTGAGGTTAGGTTCGAGAGGAAGATCAATGAAAACGTTTCTTTGAACCAATGAAAACGTCTCTTTAAGGAGGTTTGGAGCGCTCAACACTAGTCAAATCAGTGCTAAATTTTGAAAAGCGTTTCTACAATTCCAGATGGTGTAATAATCTGTTCCAAGGTGTTAATCACATAGCAGCATTAGTTTTTGATATTCAAATACATTCACACCTGTCATATGAACAGTAAATCGATCAATATATCCAAATTTCCGATGTCATGTTTTTTTCATCCAGTTTTGTAATAGGGTAAACCGTAATATCAGTCCGATTATGACGGAACATAGCTCATTTTGATCAGTGGAAGATTCTTAATCGATTGACCGTCCGGATTGTCTATAGTATCAGGCGTTCAAAAGTTACAGCCATTTGTATACTTGATGTTAGGTTATGATAGGATAAACAAACGGTTGTATCTTTTGAACTACTAATACGATTATAAAAAATAGACGGCCAATCGATAGAATATCTTTTAGTAAACAAAATGAGCTATTGGTCGTCATAATCGGACTGATTTTACGGTTTACCCTTTTAAAAGACTGGATGAAAAAACATAACATCGGAAATATGCAGATATTGATCTGCATTTAGGGCTACATTTTTAAAAGCGTTTCTACAATTCCAGATGGTTTAATAATCTGTTCCAAGATGTTAATCACATAGCAGCATTAGTTTTTGATATTCAAATACATTCACAGCTGTCATATGAACACTAAATCGATCAATATCTCCAAATTTCCGATGTCATGTTTTTCATCCAATTTTGTAATAGGGTAAACCGTAATATCAGTCCGATTATGACGGAACATAGCTCATTTTGATCAGTGGAAGATCCTTAATCGATTGACCGTCCGGATTTTCTATAGTATCAGGCGTTCAAAAGTTACAGCCATTCGTGTACTTGATGTTAGGTTATGATAGGATAAACAAACGGTTGTATCTTTTGAACTACTAGTACGATTTTAAAAAATAGACGGCCAATCGATAGAATATCTTTTAGTAAACAAAATGAGCTATTGGTCGTCATAATCGGATTGATTTTACGGTTTACCCTTTTAAAAAACTGGATGAAAAAACATAACATCGGAAATATGCAGATATTGATCTGCATTTAGGGCTACATTTTTAAAAGCGTTTCTACAATTTCAGATGGTTTAATAATCTGTTCCAAGGTGTTAATCATATAGCAGCATTAGTTTTTGATATTCAAATACATTCACAGCTGTCATATGAACAGTAAATCGATCAATATCTCCAAATTTCCGATGTCATGTTTTTCATCCAATTTTGTAATAGGGTAAACCGTAATATCAGTCCGATTATGACGGAACATAGCTCATTTTTATCAGTGGAAGATCCTTAATCGATTGACCGTCCGGATTTTCTATAGTATCAGGCGTTCAAAAGTTACAGCCATTTGTATACTTGATGTTAGGTTATGATAGGATAAACAAACGGTTGTATCTTTTGAACTACTAATACGATTTTAAAAAATAGACGGCCAATCGATAGAATATCTTTTAGTAAACAAAATGAGCTATTGGTCGTCATAATCGGACTGATTTTACGGTTTACCCTTTTAAAAAACTGGATGAAAAAACATAACATCGGAAATATGCAGATATTGATCTGCATTTAGGGCTACATTTTTAAAAGCGTTTCTACAATTTCAGATGGTTTAATAACCTGTTCCAAGATGTTAATCACATAGCAGCATTAGTTTTTGATATTCAAATACATTCACAGCTGTCATATGAACAGTAAATCGATCAATATCTCCAAATTTCCGATGTCATGTTTTTTCATCCAGTTTGGTAATAGGGTAAACCGTAATATCAGTCCGATTATGACGGAACATAGCTCATTTTGATCAGTGGAAGATCCTTAATCGATTGACCGTCCGGATTTTCTATAGTATCAGGCGTTCAAAAGTTACAGCCATTTGTATACTTGATGTTAGGTTATGATAGGATAAACAAACGGTTGTATCTTTTGAACTACTAACACGATTTAAAAAAATAGACGGCCAATCGATAGAATATCTTTTAGTAAACAAAATGAGCTATTGGTCGTCATAATCGCACTGATATTACGGTTTAGCCTTTTAAAAAACTGGATGAAAAAACAACATCGGAAATTTGCAGATATTGATCGATTTACTGTTGATATCACAGCTGTGAATGTATTTGAATATCAAGAACTAATGCTGCTATGTGATTAACACCTTGGAACAGATTACTAAACCATCTGAAATTGTAGAAACGCTTTTAAAAATTTGGCACTGATTTGATTAGTGTGGAACGCTCCAACCCCCTTAAAACAATGAAACTGTTTATTATATGCTCACTAAGTAGATCTTTATTTACAGGCAATGAAGTGTTCTCTTTGAAATTCAAATGCACTATTTCATTGAAATCAAAGAAATATTTCGTTGAAATCAATGAAAAAAAAAATCAAACCACCCATTTCGTTGGGGTCAATGAAATCTTTTCTCTTGGTGTAAAATACCCAAATGTTGAGTTAAGCCCTTTATATTCGATAAGAGCGTAACTAATTCACCCCAAATCACTGAGAATCTGAAGATCGTCATGCGTAGCTTCTCCGTGAGAGCGATCTTCTTATGAAATACGACCGTGAGACGTGCCCTGAGGCAACGCAGATTTGTCCCTATTGTGTAGCTGAGATCCCAAGATCCGAGTCTCTCACACACAACACACACTAAAATTTAAAAAACCACCGTCACGAAGAAGCATGACACTTGTCGTCCGATTTTATCGCCTCGTTAAATTTCAGGCGAATCGACACCAATGACCCTTAATTGTGTTATTTACGGCCATGACACATCAGGAATGCGATATTCAACAACCAATGAGATCACCTCGTCTACCACGAACCGCACTTTTTTTAAAAATGTTTTCGAATATCATGTTATTGTACAAAATTTCAAACAAATAAGAAATCCATGAAATCTTGAATGAATATTGTTGTCATTAAGGATTTTTAATGCTAGAAGGAATTTTAGTTGGTCAGTGAAATATTAACCCCTTCAACTTTTTTATATTTCCGAAAGTTATCGTATAAAATTTGTAACAAATAAGAAATTCATGAAATTTTTGGTCAGTGAATTTTTCAATTCAATTCGTTGGTCAATTAGTTGGTGAGTGAAATTTTAACCCCTTCAACTTTTTTATATTTCCGAAAGTTATCGTATAAAATTTGTAACAAATAAGAAATGCATGAAATTTTGAATGAATATTGTTGTCGTCAAGGATTTTCAATGCTAGAACGAATTTTGGTTGGTCAGTGAAATATTAACCCTTTGGACAGCAAAATCCTTCAGAACCCTATGTTGTTCTGACGCCATATGGTGTTGATGCCATCGTAGGGTTTAAATGACATCTATTAATTGTAAGTACAAGTGACTATCTTCATATTTGCATAAACTTGATAAGTTTGGCTTGATCAACTTTTCCATGGGCTTGTTATAACTTTTTGCTGATCAGACTCACCAGATTTCGGGCGAATCTGTACCGGATATGAAATCAATACGTTTGGCCTGACCAGGCTCATCTGACTGAAGCCGGTGTTGTCCTGAATTAAGTATTTTTACGCTTAGCCTGATCTGATTAGTCACATTTAAAATGGTTCGGGGTGGAATCTGATCTCATTATGATTACGTCTTTTGTCTTACCGGATTTAAGCTGGATCTGAGAATGTTACATCGTGTTTGATAAAATTCATCAGATTAAGGCCAGATCTGCCGGAATTAAGACGGCGGTAATTCGAATCTGGCATCGGTTCGTTTTTCCTGATCTGGTTTGATTCAGTTTGCAACTCGATCCTGGTCGGGTTTGGCTCGGGTTTCCATAAATGGGTTATCCAACTTGGAATCTGAATAGATCCCAAATAGATTTGCGGTTACACATTCGATGATAATTTATCATCGATTAGGATTTGCTAGGGTTACCCTAAGAGAGCCGTCCTATTTAGAATCGGGATGGATTCCGGATCGGGACCCAATTCTGAACGACGAGCTGTATTACCGTGCATCGGGATTTGTTAGGGTTACCCTAAGAGGGGTTCTACTTGGATTCTGAATAGAATCCGGATTGTCTTCCTTCAACGATTTGTGCAGAACTAATTTTACTTCATCCTTTATGTAGTAAAATGTTGTAGATTGCACGTACGAAAAACTTTTCCTTAACTTGCGTCATTGTACCAACGTGTGCGGTTCATGTATCCCCAGACGCGTTCTCGTCGCTGCCCATACAGAAATTTCGACAGGGATCCAGCTGGAATCAGCTTGGTATTACCATGGGCTTGTTATAACTTTTTGCTGATCAGACTCACCAGATTTCGGCCGAATCTGTACCGGATATGAAATCAATAAGTTTGGCCTGACCAGGCTCATCTGACTGAAGCCGGTGTTGTCCTGAATTAAGTATTTTTACGCTTAGCCTGATCTGATTAGTCACATTTAAAATGGTTCGGGGTTGAATCTGATCTCATTATGATTACGTCTTTTGTCTTACCGGATTTAAGCTGGATCTGAGAATGTTACATCGTGTTTGATAAAATTCATCAGATTAAGGCCAGATCTGCCGGAATTAAGACGGCGGTAATTCGAATCTGGCATCGGTTCGTTTTTCCTGATCTGGTTTGATTCAGTTTGCAACTCGATCCTGGTCGGGTTTGGCTTGGGTTTCCATAAATGGGTTATCCAACTTGGAATCTGAATAGATCCCAAATAGATTTGCGGTTACACATTCGATGATAATTTATCATCGATTAGGATTTGCTAGGGTTACCCTAAGAGAGCCGTCCTATTTAGAATCGGGATGGATTCCGGATCGGGACCCAATTCTGAACGACGAGCTGTATTACCGTGCATCGGGATTTGTTAGGGTTACCCTAAGAGGGGTTCTACTTGGATTCTGAATAGAATCCGGATTGTCTTCCTTCAACGATTTGTGCAGGACTAATTTTACTTCATCCTTTATGTAGTAAAATGTTGTAGAATGCACGTACGAAAAACTTTTCCTTAACTTACGTGATTGTACCAACGTGTGCGGTTCATGTATCCCCAGACGCGTTCTCGTCGCTGCCCATACAGAAATTTCGACAGGGATCCAGCTGGAATCAGCTTGGTATTACCATCTTTCGACAAGGATCCAGGTGGATCCAGCCTAGTATGCCCATCTAACGGCTGGAATCCAGTCAGCCATCGGATCGGATCCCAGTTCGAGATCCCGATCGGAATCCAGTTTCCGCGCGTTACATCCCATGTTTGGAATCCGATCCGATGACCGACTGGAACCCGACCGGAACATGGGAATACCCGGCAGGATCCCGCTGGATCCCTGCCGAAATTTCTGCATGGGTGGTCACGGAAAAACGTGGAGATATTAATTTGGACACCGAAAATTATGGAAATATCAACCTGGACAACGAAATCGGTGGGAATATCGACCTAGACACTGAAAACCATGGAAATTATGACCTGGACACCGAAAATTATGGAAATATCAACCTGGACATCGAAATCGGTGGGAATATCGACCTAGACACTGGAAACCATGAAAATTACGACCTGGATCCCGAAAACTATGGAAATTTTTACCTCGACACCAAAAACTAATAATTCTGTCTAATAACCTTTAGGGTATTAGACAGAATTATTAGTTTTTGGATTAGAATTCTACCTATTAGTTTTTGGACAGAATTCTGTCTAATTCCCTTTGTTCAGTTCAATAGATCATACTTAAGGGTTTTAACTTTTAGCATTATTTTCATTTCTTTTTTTATACTTTCTTTATTTTGCCTCGATATAAATCGGTATGTCTTATTTCAACAACTTGTCATGCATAATCTAAGACTCTCTTAATATCTAACAAAATAATTTTATTTTTCCGTGGGTAGTTAGAAATTGTATGAATATTTTATTAAATTGGAAATAAACTGAAAAATCGTCGTAGTGCATACTTAACGAGATAGTTACGGTCTACTTAATCCGAGCTAAAGATTCAAACTAGCTTTTATTTGCTTTTTAAATAACTTCATAATTTCTATCTGTCCAAGTTAATGAGCAAAAGCATCGAACAGAGTGTACATCAACTGTGACGAGATTTTCACTTCGCCATACTTCCTCTAATCGGTGAGACCTCGTGACGCACGTTAGTCGTAAAAGTGAACCGAGTGGTGCTGACGAGGTCGCGTCGCATTTACGAGTACTCGGAGATACGAGATTGGCTACGTTCGCGGAAGGGTTGGTTCACGTTGTCACGAATGCTTCGCCTGCAGAACGTTGCGTCTCCTCCTGCTGTGTTGTTGCTCGTCAACAAAAGAAGAAGAAAAAAAAAATGTTATGCAGCACGCGACGACGACCTGAGCCTCAGAGCTAGGGCGAAAGTTTTCTCCTCTTTCTCTCGGTGCTTGTTATATACGAGTCATTCCATACCAAGTGGGCTACGCAAAAGATGTTCATAATTTTTTCAAAAGTTGTTTAGAGTATCACAAACATCCACAAATTATTTCGGAATTTTAGCACCTATAGTTTGCCCAAAATTTAATAGTTTACCTTGTTTCATTTTTTTATTCAATTCGCTGTATATTGAAAATTATGGATCGTATAAAAAATTTGTTTCTCACCAAGTGGGCCACGCACAGTGTTCATAATTTTTTCAAAAGTTGTTTAGAGTATGATGAATATCCATAAATTATTTCAAAATTTTAGCACCTATAGTTTGCCCAAAATTTAATAATTTATCTTGTTTCATTTTTTTTTAATTGGCTGTGTATTCAAAATTATCGATCGTACAAAAAATTTGTTCCTTACCAAGTGGGTTACAGAAAATTGTTCATAATTTTTTCAAAAGTTGTTAAGAATATCATGAACATCCATAAATTATTTCAGAATTTTAGCACCTATAGTTTGCCCAAAATTTAATAATTTACCTCGTTTCATTTTTTTTTCAATTCGCTGTGTATTTAAAATTACTGATCGTATAAAAAATTTATTCCTTACCAAGTGGGTTACACAAAGAGTGTTGATAATTTTTGCCAAAGTTGTTCAGAGTATCACGAACATCCGCAAAATATTTCAGAATTTTAGCACCCACAGTTTGCCCAATTTTAATTATTTACGTTGTTTCATTTTTGTCAAATCGCAGTATATTCAAAATTACCGATCGTACAAAAAATTTGTTCCTTACCAAGTGGGTTACACAAAGAGTGTTGATAATTTTTTCAAAAGGTGTTCAGAGTATCACGAACATCCATAAATTATTTCAGAATTTTAGCACCTATAGTTTGCCCGAAATTTAATAATTTACCTTGTTTCATTTTTTTTTTCAATTCGCTGTGTATTTAAAATAACTGATCGTACAAAAAATGTATTCCTTACGAAGTGGGCCACGCAAAGTGTTCATAATTTTTTCAAAAGTTGTTCAGAGTATCACGAACATCCACAAATTATTTCAGAATTTTAGCACCTATAGTTTGCCCAAAATTTAATAATTTACCTTGTTTCATTTTTTTCAAATCGCTGTGTATTCAAAATTACCGATCGTACAAAAAAATTGATTCTTACCAAGTGGGCCACGCAAAACTGTTCATAATTTTTTCAAAAGTTGTTTAGAGTATCACGAACATCCACAAATTATTTCAGAATTTTAGCACCTATAGTTTGCCCAGAATTTAATACCGATTTTCTTTATTCGATTTTTCTTCAATCCGCTGTATATTGAAAACTACCGATCGTACAAAAAATTGTTTCTGTACAAAATTTAAGTTTTTGAATGTACTTTTTAATTTAAAAAATTCCATAGATGCCCAAAAAAAATTTCCGCCATTTTGGACCAAATAAAGTAATAATATTTTTTTTCGTCAAGACCGATCATTCCGATTTATCTCAAAATTTCGCAGAATTTCTATTATTGTGTTTTACAAGATAGAGAAAAATTGTCGTGATGGAAAATTAATGGTTCACTTCGTATGAAACGACACATATCTTTCTGCCATTGCCACCGACGCTTTGCCTGCTTGCCGGACGATAAACCGATCGTAAAAGCGCGACCCGAATCTGTCCTGCGTTCCGCAGCAGTTGCCGCGTTTTGCATTCGTGCTCGCTCTCGCTCAGGGTTATAACCACGGTATACACTTTGCTTACCTACAACCGACAACTACTGCACTTAACATCTCGCCTTACGTTGACTTCTGGACGTAACCAGTGTTCCGATTCGTTGGTTACGTTCCGTTTAACGTGTTTACCGATTATCACGATGAATAAAATTATTTTTTATTGGATCCGGAAGATCGAACATCTTTCTCTGCATCGGCGCAAAGTAGATCAATTTTACCGATTTTTAAATTATTCCTGACACAATATTGATCGATGTGGGTTGGAGTTTCTAATCTGGGTACAGCTACAGAATAAAAACATATGAAAGAAATGGCTTTATTAAATTCCGAGGAGGAGTTAGAAAAAAAAATAAAAATAAAAATAAAAAAAATAATAAAAATAATAAAAATAATAAAAATCTTGACTGAAAAATATGAGTGAAATTAATAAACAAATTGGGTGAATGAAAAACGCGATTAATTGATAATTCAATTAAATTTATCAACAATTAATTTTAATATATATTTTAATATATATCAAATATATCTTATTTTCTTCACAACAATAAAGTTAAGATAAAGTTTTCAACTAATTTACGAGATGTCAATATGTAATTAAAGTTTTTTATGCAAACTTTATTTCAAAAGAAAAGACCCGAATTTTTTTGTTTGGCCAAAATTTTTTTTTTTTAAATTATGGGGTTTTCAATTTTTTGAAAAAACAAGTGTATGGCGAACTTCAAAAATTAATATCTCCGGTTCTATTTGTCCTAGGAAGATGAACCAGAGCGCGTTTTAAAGTAAAAAGAATGAGGATCCATTAAATAATTTTCTAGAAATTATAAACTTGCAAATTATTATTGTTATTAACAATTGAAAAATAAAATAATTTTTTTCGAAAATTTAACTTCTGAGAATGATTTTTATGTAGAAATTTCCAAACTCGAACTAGACAGATTTTTCTTACAAAAATAATTAAATCTGAAATTTCCGATTGCAAAATAGAAAACGATATTTATACCAATAAAAAACTTGTAAATAGCCAGAGCAAAAAAAAAAAGAAAAAAATACCTCTTATAAAATCGCATCACTTTATGTTCTTGTCCAACGATATTTTTCGGTCTCTAATTAAAACTAACATTCTAGTAATATACCATTTGATTATCCTTATAAAAAAATCAATGGATAAATGAACTCAACTGATATCAGGAATATTCATCAACGAGTTAACTTTTTTCTATTCCGTAGTATTTTCATTTTCCTCAGGGACCAATTGTATATGGGGTATTCCATCTCAATTCGACTTGGGTCTGACCCTCGACCTCCCCAATTTGGCTAGTAATTTTTTCTAGTATTGGTTAAACTGTCAAATACACCAGATTTTAATTTCTTATTTTTTCTATGCAAATTTTTTCTTGAATATATTTTTTTTGGGTGATATATCGAATGCCATAGTTTCAAAATCTGGAAAAATTCTGAAAAATACTTTTTTGAATATAAAAATTTTCTAGCTTATCGCCAAAGTGGGCGAGATTTTTCTTATAGTTTTTAAGCTTTTTTGATTTAAAAAAATTATTAAAAAATAAAAAAAAAATTTAATCTGCTACAGACGACTAATCAAATATTTATTTATGTAAACTCGAATTTTTTTAGGATTTTTTCAGATTTTTCAAATTTTTCTGAATTAAAACTAGCACCATCATGCCATAATTTAAAAATCTGAAAAAATTCTGAAAAATGCTTTGTTGAATATCAAAATTTTCTAGCTTAGAGCCAAAGTGTGGAAGATTTTTCTTCATATAGTTTCTAAGGTTTTTTATTTGAAAAAATCATTAAAAGATAGAAAAAAAAAGTCAATCTACTATCGACGACTTTTGAAACATTTCTGTATATGAAACTATATTTTTCAGATTTTTAAATTATGGCATGCATAGTTCAGAAAAATTTGAAAAAATTCAAAAAAAATCCGAGTTCACATAAATAAACGTTTGACCAGTCGTCTGTAATAGATTAATATTTTTTTCTATTTTTTAATAATTTTTTTAAATAAAAAAAAGCTTAAAAACTATAAGAAAAAAAAAATAAATCTTGCCAAATTTGACTATAAGCTAGAAAATTTTGATATTCAACATGCTATTTTTCAGAATTTTTTTCAGATTTTTAAATTATGACATTCGACATCTCACTTTAAAAAAATATTTAAAAAACTTGCATAGGAACAAAAAAAAAAAGATTTGTTGCATTTAAGGGTCTAACCAATCCTTTAAAAAATTACGAGCCAAACAAAATATTTTTCAGAATTTTTTCAGATTTTTAAATTCCGTCATGCTGATGCTAGAATACTCTTAGTTCAGAAAAATTTGAAAAAATTCTAAAAATCTTCAAAAACTCAAACAAATCCGAGTTCACATAAATGAACGTTTTAGCAGTCGTATGTAGTAGATTAATTTTTTTTTCTATTTTTTAATAATTTGTTATAATAAAAAAAAACTTAAAAACTATAAGAAAAAAAAAAAAAAAATCTTGTCGAATTTGGCTATACGCTAGAAAATTTTGTTATTCAACAAAGTATTTTTCAGAATTTTTTCAGATTTTTTAATAATGCCATTCGACATGTCACAAAAAAAAAAAAAAAAAAAAAAAATCTTTTGCATTTGAGGGTCTAACCAAACCTTCAAAAAATGACTAGCCAAATCGGGGAAGGTCGAGGGTCAGATCCATGTCGAATCGGGCTGGAATGCCCCATATATATATACATATCTGTAATTCAGATAATCGCAACACGTGCACTTTAATCTATATCTATATAGGAATTAATTGAAGCGCTTCGTGTTCCTTAATTAATTGAAGTTAAGTGGAGAACCGATGGAGAAACCGAATTAGACTGGATATTCCGCGAAGCCCCCATATAAACGTGGATAAATGAATTAACTTGGTTAAGCGAAGCGATATCAACTGTTGAATCCGTAGGATCAACAATATCCTCGAGTATCGATATATTTGTTGGATCGTCGCGAGACGATCTAACTAAGAACGAGAATTACTAAGCAAAGTACCTTGAAATTCCAAACACTGGAGCTAAAACTGCTAAGATGTTAGTTGGGAATGAAGAGAACTCGAGATATTGCGGATTCAATAAATGTCGTGACGCTTGTACGATTCTCTCGATACTCTCGATAATTGTACGTTGACCCGTACGAGATCGTCGAGATGCGTCGTCTCCGATGTAAAAGCGAAGCTACGATAACGTTGTGAAATCGGGTAAAGATTCAAGTCTTGTATTTACCACAAGTTCTTTCTGTACACATGTCGTTGTAAGCACCGTGAGACTATTGGGTGCAGCTCGCACTAGTCAGACATTTAAGTACCACGACGCAGTCGTTTCATATATTCGACGTAAGTACATTGAAGTTCATCGAGTCTACGTATCGTCATTCATCGACTCGTACTGCGCTTTTAAAATCGTGCAATGAAATCGACAGCTTTATTGTTTCACTGCGGTGTATTAATAAAATTTATTATCTCTTTATATTATAAAAAGATCTCGCCGTCGCCGCCGCCGTGTTAAGAATCGAGGGACTTAGAATAATTCGGGCTCAGGGCTTGGCGGAAGAAGGTGGGGCTAAAGGCTTGGGGCTAGCCCCACCCCTTTCCGCCAAGCCCCGAGTCCGAATTATTCTAAGTCCTTTATAGATAACCTATCTACATAAACATTAATTCTGTTAAAAAAAATTAGTTGGGACAATAAATAAATAAATAAATATATTTATTGTTTGACTGCAGGCGTATTAATGAAATTAATTATTTAATAAATTTAACGGATGAATATTTGTGTAATAATTTAATTGCAGAATTAATGTTTATGTAGATAACCTATCTACATAAACATTAATTCTGTTTAAAAAAATTAGTTGGGATAGTAAATAAATAAATTAATGTATTTGTTGTTTGACTGCAGTGTATTAATGAAATGAATTATTTAATAAATTTAACGGATGAATATTTGTGTAATAATTTAATTGTAGAAATAATGTTTATGTAGATAACCTATCTACATAAACATTAATTCTGTTTAAAAAAATTAGTTGGGATAGTAAATAAATAAATTAATGTATTTGTTGTTTGACTGCAGTGTATTAATGAAATGAATTATTTAATAAATTTAACGGATGAATATTTGTGTAATAATTTAATTGCAGAATTAATGTTTATATAGATAACCTATCTACATAAACATTAATTCTGTTTAAAAAAATTAGTTGGGATAGTAAATAAATAAATTAATGTATTTGTTGTTTGCCCCGAGTCCGAATTATTCTAAGTCCTTTTTCAAAAACATAGGTCCCCTAAGGCGGCTGGCACCTTGGGGGGGGGGGGCACCCTTGGGTGGGGGGCGATTGCGAGCGCGCGAGCCACAATAAAATCCTGGTTTTAATATATTTATATTTAATATTATTTATTAATATTTAATTTAAAAAAATTGATTTTGGAAATTCCATATCATCCAAATCCTATTGCATATAAAAATGCCCAATGCACAATATTGTTGGTACTCGATGAAAGGATTTTTTACTGTCGTCTGACTTGCATATGCTTTTCAATATTATCTTAAGCAAAGTTCTTAGGTTTTCCATTCTGCGCATGATTCAGATCGAACAACTAGGCAGATTGGAATGGTTGACGTCTCATTTTCTTCTTCGTGAAAAGATACACCGGCTAAATGTAGCAAACTATTTTTTTTTCATTCTGAAAGCAAAGTTAATCAGTGATTTAGAAAATAGCATAAAATTTATTTATTAATAATTATGTCACTTAAAAAATATTACGTTTTATTAATATTTGTTTCATTCAGCCGGTGTATCTTTTTATGAAGAAGAAAATGAGACGTCAAACATTCCAATCTGCCTTGTAGTTTGATCTGAATCATGCGCAGAATGGAAAACCTAAGAAATTTGCTTAAGATTATATTGAAAAGCATATGCAAGTCAGACGACAGTAAAAAATTCTTTCATCGAGTACCAATAATATAGTGCGTTGGGCATTTTTATATGCAATAGGATTTTGATGGTATGGAATTTCCAAAATCATTTTTTTTTACCTGACTCACTCCCCTTAATTGCTCAAATTATATCTAGTTCGGTAATGCAAGAATAAAGTATATACGAAAATAAAAAATTTGTTGGGACAATAAATTAATTAATTAATGTATTTATTGTTTGACTGCAGTGTATTAATGAAATTTATTATTTAATAAATTTAACGGATGAATATTTGGGTAATAATTTAATTGCTCAAATTATATCTAGTCCGGTAATGTAAAAAAAAAAAGTACACACAGAATAAAATAATTGGTTGAATAAAATTAGTTGGGACAATAAATAAATTAAACTAACAAATTTATTGTTTGACTGTAGTGCATTAATAAAATGAATTATTTATTGTACAATAAGTTAAACTTTGAATTAAAAATACGAACGTATCTACCAGAAAAAAAAGTTTGCGAATCGTTTATTTCGAATTCTAAAATACAAATACCGGC
This sequence comes from Ephialtes manifestator, assembly GCA_963970395.1. Taxonomy (NCBI): domain Eukaryota; kingdom Metazoa; phylum Arthropoda; class Insecta; order Hymenoptera; family Ichneumonidae; genus Ephialtes; species Ephialtes manifestator. Next base: position 24,337,929 of record OZ019982.1, on the reverse strand, counting down.
ATGAATATTGGAATTTGATGAAATTCAATGAGAACATTGGGTATTGCTTCAGAAGAAGTTGAAACGTCCCATATTTCGAAAAAAATAATAATAATTTAACGAAAAATAATTTTTACTGAAATTAATGAAAAAGTTAAAAAATTCCTACTTGTCAATTCACCGTAATATAATATTTTAATAAAAAAAAGATTCATCAAAAAATAAACAAGGATGCAAAGTAGAACCTTGCACATTGCTTCCTCATTATTTTTCGCGTTTTACAAAGCTACCTCTATGAGGAAGTATGTTATACAATTTTTGACTTCCTCATAGAGGAAACTTTGTAAAACGCGAAAAATGATGAGGAAGCAATGTGCAAGGTTCTACTTTGCATCCTTGTTTTAATTAGATAAATATACATGTTGTGGATTCGCTTTTTCTCTTTCGTTATTACGTTATTTCGTGATTATTAGAGCGTTTCCGAAAGTGAATGTGATAATGTATATTTTTAAAAATAATTCAACATTCCATATAATCAAAAATTTCATACCGTTCGTCACTAAATTATACATATATAATGGCTGAATATTGTTTCATTTATATACAAAATTTGAGCTCGCTATCTTAAGTTTTGCAAAAGTTACAATAGAGCGATAATGTCAATTTTTTGAAAAATTCAAAACATCATAAAATTTTAACGGTTCAACCGATCTTAACCAAATTCAATAGCGATCACCGGCGTATGAAAGCTCACATTCATACCAATTTTAAGAGGAATATCTCGAAAATTGAAAGAGTTATCGCGTAAACAGACTTTTTTCAAAAAATTAAAAAACGCGTAATAATTTAACGATGAAGTGGATTTTAACAAAAATCTGTATGAACGATGAGGCTGGATCCCTCTATCTATGGTCCAAATTTCAGCCTGATATCTCAAGGCATTCCCGAGTTATACAGGTTTACATTTTTCGATCGTGTAACATACACACACACACACACACACACACACACACACATACAGACTTTTTTCTAAATCACTTTTCTCGACGTTTTGGCCCATTCTGAGTGTACTGACATGAAAATCTCGAAAAGAATCTTTTTCACGAAAACAAAGCTTCCTCTATGAGGAAGCAAAATTACTTATTTTTTATGGCTTAGGTGGATTAAATTATTATTTATAAATTGTGCACGAATTTGTTTTTTATGTAAACAATTGGTTGGCTTGTGTAACAATAAAATATTGAGTCTATTATTATTATTTGAACCGCGTTATAGATTTCGCTTTAAATTTATGGTAATCATCCTTAAATAGTACTTTAGTTATGAAGTATTTATTTAAAAATTTCCGAGCGTTTACTGAATTAAAAAAAAATTCTAAATGCCTGTATAATGTGAGTCTCTAAACATTTTGATGAAAATTCAATTTAGAAAAAAAAACACAAAAAAGGACCCCGTTTAATAATTTTGACAACATTTTATCAAATATTATTTTGAAAAAAAAAAAAAAGATACCTATTTTTTTGTTTGGCACTACGACAAATATTTTTGACACACGGATTTTTGCAAAAATTTGAATTTTTCAGGATCTGTATATTTTTAATCGTTAATATTTTGGAAATTAACAGTCCTATCGAAAAAAGACTAAGATGAAATTTGTTCAGTTTGCAAAGAGTTGCATAATGTGCATTCAAAATGTTATTTTAGATTTCCGAAAATCTTGTTATATGACGTTAAACAACAATATATCGTTTTGCAAAAAAGGGCTATTTTTTATAATTTTTATAAACTTACAGAAAAATTTTGTCTCAAATTACAAAATTTTTGAGACCCTACGCAGGCTGGCAGGATTTTTTTTCGAAAAGTTCTACATAATTGAAGTTTTACGAAAGTATTCAGGATATTAAAAAAACTTCAATTGGGCAGAACTTCGTATAAAAAAATCGGGCCATTCTAGATAAGTGCTCAAAAATTTTATAATTTAAGGCAGAATTTTTCTGTAATTATATAAAAATGATAAAAAGTGGCCCTTTTCTGCAAATCAATATATTGTCGTTTAACGCCATATACAAAAATTGATAAAAACCAAAATAATATTTTTTAATATACATTATGTAGCTCTTTGGAAACTGAACAAATTTCACCTCAGGCATTTTTCGACAGGACGATTAATTTCCAAGATATTAACTATTAAAAATACATAAATCTGGAAAAATTGAAATTGTCCAAATTTCAGCTTGAGATCTCAAGGCATTCCCGAGTTATAAAGGTTTACATTTTTCGATCGTGTAACATACACACACACACACACACACATACAGACATTTTTTTTAAATCACTTTTCTCGACGTTTTGGCCCATTCTGAGTGTACTGACATAAAAATCTCGAAAAAAATCTTTTTCATGAAAACAAAGCTTCCTCTATGAGGAAGCAAAATGTTTACAAATCGCTTATTTCGAATTCTAAAATACAAATACCGGATATGAATATCGGAATTTGATGAAATTCAACGTGAACACTGGGTATTGCATTGAAACGTCCAATATTTTGAAAAATAATAATAATTTAACAAACAAATTTTTTTACTGAAATCAATGAAAATGCAAAAAAAAAATCTATCTTGTCAATACACCGTAATATAATATTTTTATTTAAAAAAAAAAAAAAAAGAATCATCAAAGAAGAACCGACGACGTTTATTGACGGTCTTCAATGTGCTAAAAAAAAAAAAAAAAAATTCAGAAGCTTAGATGGACGAGTCCTTTTTGTGCTTACGAAGAGGTGCGAAGTTCACAAACTGCAGAAACGTATTTTCTACAATTTGGACCTGGAAAAATATAGATACGAGACGTACAACAAAATGAAATACTCTACCGTCGCATTTTTTGACCCCCATAAATATGACGACGTCCACTCTTCGGCTCGGTCATATAGATTCTCTTCCTACTCGTCCTCGTTTTCCTCACAGGTGAAGAGATTCAGAAAAGGATAGACAGAATGGCCAACGATTTACAGGCTAAGAAAGAGAAAAAGAGAAAGAGAGAAAGAGATTGCGTCTAACGCGTCGGCATGGATAGCTTCGCTCTCGGCACGTAAGTTTTACGGCTTTTCCAGAATTTTAACGACGCCACTAAACGCCGCAGCTATTCACCACTGGTAGGATAGAAGCCGCACGATTATGGGGTGTTTAGGGGACAGCGAGTAGAGTAGTACGAGTTCTACGGTTTTCTCGCTTTAAAACATCCAACGACACTCGACCATAATCCTTGACATTTCATGGATATGTTCACGGATATGATTTTCGCGCGATAAGCTTCTGGTGAAATTTACTTCTCGCACTAACGTTACAATATTACTGACGATACTAAATTATCACTTTGCATGCCAAGTCAAGAGATCGCATTGATATAGAAAATACATTATATTTCCGGTTCTCCATGGAATTTAACAGAATTAATGTTTATGTAGATAGGTTATCTATATAAACATTAATTCTGTTAAAAAAAATTAGTTGGGACAGTAAATAAATAAATAAATTTATTTGTTGTTTGACTGCAGTGTATTAATGAAATTAATTATTTAATAAATTTAACGGATGAATATTTGTGTAATAAATTAATTGCAGAATTAATGTTTATGTAGATAACCTATCTACATAAACATTAATTCTGTTTAAAAAAATTAGTTGGGACAATAAATAAATATATTAATGTATTTGTTGTTTGACTGCAGTGTATTAATGAATTTAATTATTTAATAAATTTAACGGATGAATATTTGTGTAATAATTTAATTGCAGAAATAATGTTTATGTAGATAACCTATCTACATAAACATTAATTCTGTTGGAAAAAATTAGTTGGGACAGTAAATAAATAAATTAATGTATTTGTTGTTTAACTGCAGTGTATTAATGAAATTAATTATTTAATAAATTTAACGGATGAATATTTGTGTAATAATTTAATTGCAGAGTTAGTTGGGACAATAAATAAATAAATTAATGTATTTGTTGTTTGACTTCAGTGTATTAATGAAATTAATTATTTAATAAATTTAACGGATGAATATTTGTGTAATAATTTAATTGCAGAATTAATGTTTATGTAGATAACCTATCTACATAAACATTAATTCTGTTTAAAAAAATTAGTTGGGATAGTAAATAAATAAATGTATTTGTTGTTTGACTTCAGTGTATTAATGAAATTAATTATTTAATAAATTTAACGGATGAATATTTGTGTAATAATTTAATTGCAGAAATAATGTTTATGTAGATAACCTATCTACATAAACATTAATTCTGTTGAAAAAAATTAGTTGGGACAGTAAATAAATAAATAAATTTATTTGTTGTTTGACTTCAGTGTATTAATGAAATTAATTATTTAATAAATTTAACGGATAAATATTTGTGTAATAATTTAATTGCAGAAATAATGTTTATGTAGATAACCTATCTACATAAACATTAATTCTGTTTAAAAAAATTAGTTGGGACAGTAAATAAATAAATAAATTTATTTGTTGTTTGACTGCAGTGTATTAATGAAATTAATTATTTAATAAATTTAACGGATGAATATTTGTGTAATAATTTAATTGCAGAAATAATGTTTATGTAGATAACCTATCTACATAAACATTAATTCTGTTAAACGAGCCTTTTTAAGGAGGTTTAAAAAAAAGTGACTTTTTTCCGTTTATGATTCCAGAATTCACAGATTTGACTTTTCGGTCGGAAAATCTAACCTAAATTTTTTTTCTTCAAGATATCAAATTTTGTCCTTCACTATCGTTCTCAAGTCGCATATGCTACCACATAAAATACCGATTACAAGCCTTTTTACCATGATTTAAAAAAGCTGTAAAGAACCTTCCCATGCAGAAATTTCGGCAGGGATCCAGCTGGATCCTGCCTGGTATTCCCATGTTCCGGTCGGATTCCAGTCGGTCATCGGATCGGATTCCAAACATGGGATGTAACGCGTGGAAACTGGATTCCGATCGGGATCTCGAACTGGGATCCGATCCGATGGCTGACTGGATTCCAGCCGTTAGATGGGCATACTAGGCTGCATCCACCTGGATCCTTGTCGAAAGATGGTAATACCAAGCTGATTCCAGCTGGATCCCTGTCGAAATTCCTGCATGGGCAGCGACGAGAACGCGTCTGGGGATACATGAACCGCACACGTTGGTACAATCACGCAAGTTAAGGAAAAGTTTTTCGTACGTGCATTCTACAACATTTTACTACATAAAGGGTGAAGTAAAATTAGTTCTGCACAAATCGTTGAAGGAAGACAATCCGGATTCTATTCAGAATCCAAGTAGAACCCCTCTTAGGGTAACCCTAACAAATCCCGATGCACGGTAATACAGCTCGTCGTACAGAATTGGGTCCCGATCCGGAATCCATCCCGATGCTAAATAGGACGGCTCTCTTAGGGTAACCCTAGCAAATCCTAATCGATGATAAATTATCATCGAATGCGTAACCGCAAATCTATTTGGGATCTATTCAGATTCCAAGTTGGATAACCCATTTATGGAAACCTGAGCCAAACCCGATCAGGATTGAGTTTCAAACTGGGACGCCCAGACCGATTTCTACACGGGTTCCTCATTACTTGTCTTTTCTTCCAAACCTCTATGAGGAAGTATGTTAATAAATTTCTGCATCTTCTTCCAACATTTGGGTTGCTATAAAACCTCTAAAATAGGCAAAACAATATTATTTCAATGTTAAATAAGATTGTCAGAATAGAAACTAGAGTTAATTTATTAAAAAAACACCCTTCCATTTCCCAAACCGCTATAACATTATTTTTTACTGTATGATCAACCCAGCAAAAAAAAAAAAAAAAAAGAAAAACGAAAACCTCCTCAGTGAATAAATCCTTTGTTGATATTTTTTGGCTCGATCGATCAATTATTTTATTCTAGTTTTTCTCTGTCTCTAAAGTGAAGAGGGAAACGCATCAGTTGAGTAAGCGACGAGGGCGCACTGACTCTTAGAAGGAAGGCAAAGCATGCAGAGTCATCTCGTCCACGACTGCTGGATGGATGCTGTATTAGCATGACAAAGAGACTCTGGGACGCCTTCTCCTCGCTCCTGCTTGCTTATACACTGTGGGGGCTGCTGCGGCTTCTGCCGCAGATCCACTGCCGCCTCTCAATTCAAATGCGATGGGCGTATGCTATGCTAATATTCCGATCCACCGGCGTTAATGCATTATCAAACGGGGCGAAGATATACGTTGAGGTACATCTCGAGTCTCGAATCGCGTGGGGTCGACGTCTCTGTTACCACCTTAAGATGCGTCGAAAGCCTCGATGTACTACATGAGAAGAAATCAAGCCTGTACAATGTGAGAAATTTACTGCACTTTTTTTTACTTTTACTGAATTCGCTCTGTTCAGTATTTATAAAAGCAAATTGAATGTTCCAGTCAGTGACGAGCTATCATATTAAGGAGGTTGGAGCGCTCCACTCAAATCAGTGTTAAATTTTTAAAAGCGTTTCTACAGTTTCAGATGGTTTAATAATCTGTTCCAAGGTGTTAATCACATAGCAGCATTAGTTCTTGATATTCAAATACATTCACAGCTGTCATATGAACAGTAAATCGATCAATATCTCCAAATTTCCGATGTCATGTTTTTTCATCCAGTTTTGTAAAAGGGTAAACCGTAATATCAGTCCGATTATGACGAAACATAGCTCATTTTGATCAGTGGAAGATCCTTAATCGATTGACCGTCCGGATTTTCTATAGTATCAGGCGTTCAAAAGTTACAGCCATTTGTATACTTGACGTTAGGTTATGATAGGAAAAACAAACGGTTGTATCTTTCGAACCACTAATACGATTTTAAAAAATAGACGGCCAATCGATAGAATATCTTTTAGTAAACAAAATGAGCTATTGATCGTCATAATCGGACTGATATTACGGTTTAGCCTTTTAAAAAACTGGATGAAAAAACATAACATCGGAAATTTGCAGATATTGATCTGCATTAAGGGCTAAATTTTTAAAAGCGTTTCTACAATTTCAGATGGTTTAGTAATCTGTTCCAAAGTGTTAATCACAAAGCAGCATTAGTTCTTGATATTCAAATACATTCACAGCTGTCATATGAACAGTAAATCGATCAATATCTCCAAATTTCCGATGTCATGTTTTTCATCCAGTTTTGTAAAAGGGTAAACCGTAATATCAGTCCGATTAGGACGAAATATAGCTCATTTTGATCAGTGGAAGATCCTTAATCGATTGACCGTCCGGATTTTCTATAGTATCAGGCGTTCAAAAGTTACAGCCATTTGTATACTTGATGTTAGGTTATGATAGGATAAACAAACAGTTGTATCTTTTGAACTACTAATACGATTTTAAAAAATAGACGGCCAATCGATAGAATATCTTTTAGTTAACAAAATGAGCTATTGGTAGTCATAATTGGACTGATATTACGATTTTCCCTTTTAAAAAACTGGATGAAAAAACATAACATCGGAAATTTGCAGATATTGATCTGCATTTAGGGCTAAATTTTTAAAAGCGTTTCTACAATTTCAGATGGTTTAATAATCTGTTCCAAGGTGTTAATCACATAGCAGCATTAGTTCGTAAATCGATCAATATCTCCAAATTTCCGATGTCATGTTTTTTCATTCAGTTTTGTAAAAGGGTAAACCGTAATATCAGTCCGATTACGACGAAGTATAGCTCATTTTGATCAGTGGAAGATCCTTAATCGATTGACCGTCCGGATTTTCTATAGTATCAGGCGTTCAAAAGTTACAGCCATTTGTATACTTGATGTTAGGTTATGATAGGATAAACAAACGGTTGTATCTTTTGAACTACTAATACGATTTTAAAAAATAGACGGCCAATCGATAGAATATCTTTTATTAAACAAAATGAGCTATTGATCGTCATAATCGGACTGATATTACGGTTTAGCCTTTTAAAAAACTGGATGAAAAAACATAACATCGGAAATTTGCAGATATTGATCGATTTACTGTTGATATCACAGCTGTGAATGTATTTGAATATCAAGAACTAATGCTGCTATGTGATTGACACCTTGGAACAGATTATTAAACCATCTGAAATTGTAGAAACGCTTTTAAAAATTTAGCACTGATTTGACTAGTGTGGAGCGCTCCAACCTCCTTAAGAGAGGGTTTAAGTACCCATTTAAGGTAGTTCTTGCGCCGGGTATTCATTTCGCATAAGTTAGAGAAAAATTAGAGAGCTGAAATTTCTGGATGGTATAAAAATCTGAAATATTATTAACAAATTGATGAAAAAAACAAAATGGTTTAACAAATCTCCCGGAAATCCATATTTTTTAAAAATGTATTCAATTTGAATTTTGTGTTTTTTCACATATTTTTTCCATATAAAAAAAAAAAAATTCAAAGTGGATTTAAAAATCACAAATGAACGAATCATTTTTTTTTTTCACTTTTTTTTGTCCCTTTCAATTGAACACATAAATTTTTTTCTTTTTTTCCAAATTTACAAAATCTTTCCAAATCACGCTTCAAATTTACCATAAAATCCAAAAGCTATAAAAAAATGGCATCAATCAATTCAGGTTAAATTATTACGAAATAATAATAAGAATTATAATTTTCTCATTAATTTTAATATCCAAAAATAATTGTCGCTTACAATTCGTAATAATTCATAGATTACTAAATTTAAGTGTGAAAAAATTCCATTCAACAAGTTGTAATATTTCTTTCAAATTTACCATTTTTTTTCTTTCGGCACACTGTTAAAAAAGATTATAAATTTACTGTGACGAGTAATATGAAATTTACAAAACTGGTGTTTGAAATAATGATTAGTATAACATTCACTGTAAAATTAACATTAGTAGAGTAAATTTATGTACGTGAAGATTAAATTTTCAAATATTTTAAATGAAAATTACAAAATTTCTGTAGTAATCTAGTTATTACATGCCAAAATTTGTAAAATTTTAGTTAAGTTCTTGATGTTAGTTAAATAATTTGTAAATTAATATACAGGACTTTTATATCTGTATAAAAATGAGTAGTTCATCATCATGTAATTTTTCAAGACATTAATGTTCATGCGTCTTGGGAACAAAAATATTGAATGCGTATAATAAATTTTCAGTCAACCATAACTGTAATTTCAGAAATTCAGAACCATTGTTTTCATTGCAGGTAGTTTTTGATTTTACAATAAACATGTCTACGAAATTTACAAACGACATGCGAAGTAAAAAAATGCAGAATGCAAATTCCTAGTATTTTATAACAGTAAATTTACAAAATTTCTCAAATATTTTTCGGTATTGTTATTTTAGATATCTAATACAGATTGACGAGAAATTTGTGGTGCAGGTTGTGAATAAAAACTTCCACTCTGGTACTGCAATTTTCTGGTAAATTTTTTTTGAACAGTGTAGTTTGAGTGCAGCAAAATAGTCTGGCACTTTCCGTACGGATAATTCTCGACACTTGGCTATGGCATATAGTTTTCCGTGTTTGTACGGATTCCCACGCGTCGTGCGAGTTTCATTCGCATATACACACTACTGTACGTATATATTATCATGCGTGGCTGGCTGCCGGCCTCGCGCGTCTGTCCAACCGTCCATTCGTCGCGGTGCGCTCGTCATGTCACTAAATTATTCATTTCTGCGTGTCGCGAGTACTTGTCTCTCTCCGAGCTGGAGAAGCGAGTGAGCTGCGTGGGCGAACGAGGGATGAAGCGAAGGATATATAGGTATATGTATGTATATATATATATATATAGAAGTGTGAGTTCGGTGTCGGTGGCGCCCGACGCCCCAACAATGCCAAGCTGAGCCACGCTCGCGCGATCTCGCACAATGGAGCAACGCGCGTTGCGGTGTCAAAGTGGTGTCAACTGTCAACCGACCGTTTCGGCCGGGGCGCCAGCGAACGACGTGGCACAGTCGGAGTGCGGTAACAGAGAGAAAATAGAGAATGCACACCGAGAGAAGAGCGAAGGGCCGACAAACGGAGCGTGACCGAGCACACAGCGCCAGCCTGCGATCAGTTATATGCAACGGGGCACTCTATTTGTATAAGATTTTTTTTTTTTTTTTTTTTTTTGAGAGGGTTGTAATCATTCCGTTACTTTCAATGTGTATGATATTTAGATGTTGGTTGATAATTTCGGTTTATTTCGTGATATTAAAGTATATTCGCTGCTTCCTGGTGAAGGAAGCTTTGTTTTCGTGAAAATGAGTGTGTGTGTGTGAGTGTGAATGTGTGATTGTGTGAATGTGTGAATGTGTGAATGTGTGAATGTGTGAATTTGTGAATGTGTGAATGTGTGAATGTGTGAATGTGTGAATGTGTGAATGTGTGAATGTGTGAATGTGTGAATGTGTGAATGTGTGAATGTGTGAATGTGTGAATGTGTGAATGTGTGATTATGTGATTGTATGATTGTGTGAATGGGTGAATGTGTGAATGAGTGAATGCGTGAATGTGTGAATGTGTGAATGTGTGAATGTGTGAATGTGTGAATGTGTGAATATGTGAATGTGTGATTGTGTGATTGTATGATTGTGTGAATGTGTGAATCTGTGAATGTGTGAATATGTGAATGTGTGAATGTGTGAATGTGTGAATGTGTGATTGTACGATTGTGTGAATGTGTGAATGTGTGAATGTGTGAATGTGTGAATGTGTGAATGTGTGAATGTGTGAATGTGTGAATGTGTGAATGTGTGAATGTGTGAATGTGTGAATGAGTGAATGAATGAATGTGTGAATGAGTGAATGAATGAATGTGTGAATTTGGGAATTTGTGAATGTGTGAATGTGTGAATGTGTGAATGTGTGAATGTGTGATTGTGTGAATGTGTGAATGTGTGAATGTGTGAATGTGTGAATGTGTGGATGTGTGAATGTGTGAGTGTGTGAATGTGTGAATGTGTGAATGTGTGAATGTGTGAATATGTGAATGTGTGATTGTGTGATTGTGTGATTGTATGATTGTGTGAATGTGTGAGTGTGTGAATGTGTGAATGTGTGAATGAGTGAATGTGTGAATGTGTGAATGTGTGAATGTGTGAATGTGTGAATGTGCGAATATGTGAATGAGTGAATGCGTGAATGTGTGGATGTGTGAATGTGTGAATGTGTGAATGTGTAATGTGTGAATGTGTGAATATGTGAATGTGTGTGTGAATGTGTGAATGTGTGAATGTGTGAATGTGTGAATGTGTGAATGTGTGAATGAGTGAATGTGTGGATGTGTGAATGTGTGAATGTGTGAATGTGTGAATGTGTGAATATGTGAATGTGTGAGTGTGTGTGAATGTGTGAGTGTGTGAATGTGTGAATGTGTGAATGTGTGAATGTGTGAATGTGTGAATGTGTGAAAGTGTGAATGTGTGAATGTGTGAATGTGTGAATGTGTGAATGTGTGAATGTGTGAATGTGTGAATGTGTGAATGTGTGAATGTGTGAATGTGTGAATGTGAGTATATGAATAACACAATTAAAGGTTTTCTATATCAAAAACCGTTTTGTCAATCTAGCGGAAATTTGACACGCAAATAGAGCAGTAACATTTTTTTCTTTGTAAAAATTTCCGCAATTATTGAAGCATCTAGTGAGATTGGATTAGCCTGTTGAATTTTTGAAAGCGCACTCGGACTCTCTCTTTTTTTAAGCTACTGTGCCAAATATTTTATTTAACAAATAAATTGAGTTTAAAGGAAGATCTTGGAGCCTAATTTTCTAAGCGGACAGGTCTTTATAGCATTTAAAAAAAAAGTGAATGTTCCAATTTTGATTGATCATCGATTTTTTTTACATAATCACCACGAAACCTACTTGTACAGTGAATGTTCGCATTTTTGCGTATATTTAATTTTAAAAAAAATTGTCAATCGCTTGTCCATCGTGTATATAATCACTATAATTTATCAGACATGCTGATCGTTAGGAAAGGTGTCACAAAACTGCAATACGTGACGCGACGAGAATTAGTATTTCTTGGAAGATACGTCGTAGGCTTGGAAAAATGAGTGTCTCTATGCGTCGAAATGGTGTATCGAGTGTTCGTCGTCACTGTCTTGCGGTCACACGTTCATCACCGGCGTTGGATAACGTCGCTTAGACGGACCGAGCGGATAGAATTATTGGCAAAGATTCAACGTGGATAAAATCCACGACAACTCGAGTGATTTGCATAATACGTATACCAGTCGATGGATATATATATGTCGAGAGACATTAACAAGATGCGACGTAGCTCGACGATGATAATGCCGTTCGTTCTTGTATGCTGCTGCTGCTGCTGCTGCTGTAGTCGCGGCATAATAATTATCGCCTTCCATTTAACGATGCGCCCGAGTGTAACGCGGCAACACAAATGCTCTCAAGATTCTCTAACACGAAAGACACTTTGGCTATGTTGTACAGTGACTATATAATACAGAGGAGACCGGGGCAATTTGGTATATGAATTTACACCTGAAGAAATCTGTTTGATCGGTATATTTAAAAAAAATACACTGTTAAAAAAGATTGTAAATTTACTGTGACAAGTAATATGAAATTTACAAAACTGATGTGCGAAGTAATGATTAGTACAACATTCACTGTAAAATTAACATTATCCCGTGAAGAAATCTTATCAGAGTTCTTCCAAGGTCCCGATTAATATTCCCTAATTCTCTTAGAAAAAAAAATCTTCTGAAGAATCTTTTAAATAATCTTAAAAAAAGTCTTGAAAGAACCTTTACAGGAATCTTGAAAAGAATCACGCATAGGAGCCGGAGCAAGATTCTTTCCAGGATCCTTTTCAAGATTCTTTCCATCCGAAAGCGTTCTGAGAATCTTTTCAAGAATCTTCGAAAGAATCTTGAAAAGTGTCTTTAAGAGAATCGTGAAAAGATTCCGTCCATTAAATAGAAAAACCGTTGAAAAAAATTTAATGAAATTCTTCAGAGGAATCGAGCAAAACCTGTTGTTACTTTTCCTCGGTGTCAAGACAGTAAATTTCGGTACGTCAACGAAGGGTAAACTCCTCGTGTAGCTTTGCAGTCTTATATACGTTCAGGCTTCAAGTCACTTGCGAGAAACGCTTCGACCGCTCGCCATCTAGCGGAGTATTGAATATAAGTGTTTCGTACGATGCCACTAGATGGCGAGCGGTCGAAGCGTTTCTCGCAAGTGACTTGAAGCCTGAACGTATATAAGACTGCAAAGCTGTTCTGAGTTCGACTATACACGAGGGGTTTACCCTTCGTTGACGTACCGAAATTTACTGTCTCGACACCAAAGGAAAGTAACAACAGGTTTTGCTCGATTCCTCTGAAGAATCCCGCGTAGAAAAAAAGAATCTTGTGAAGAATCTTTTAAAGAATCTTTAAAAAAGTCTTGAAAGAATCTTTGAAAGAATCTTTAAAGGAATCTTGAAAAGAATCACGTATAGGATCCAGAGCAAGATTCTTTCCAAGATTCTTTTCAAGATTCTTTCCAAGATTCTTTTCAAGATTCTTTCCAAGATTCTTTTCAAGATTCTTTCCAAGATTCTTTTCAAGATTCTTTCCAAGATTCTTTTCAAGATTCTTTCCAAGATTCTTTTCAAGATTCTTTCCAAGATTCTTTTCAAGATTCTTTCCAAGATTCTTTTCAAGATTCTTTCCAAGATTCTTTTCAAGATTCTTTCCAAGATTCTTTCCAAGATTCTTTCTATCCAAAAGCGTTCTGAGAATCTTGAAAAGAATCTTGCTCCGGATCCTATACGTGATTCTTCTCAAGATTCCTTTAAAGATTCTTTCGAAGATTCTTTCAAGACTTTTTTTAAGATTCTTTAAAAGATTCTTCACAAGATTCTTTTTTTCTACGCGGGATTTCATTAAAAAATTTTCAACGATTTTTCTATTTAATGGACGGAATCTTTTCACGATTCCCTCAAAGACGCTTTTGAAGATTCTTTAAAAGATTCTCAGAACGCTTTCGGATGGGAAGAATTTTGAAAAGAATCCTGGAAACTATCAACAGGTTTCGCTCGATTCCTCTGAAGAATTTCATTAAGATTCTTTCAAAGATTCTCAAAACGCTTTCGGATGGAAAGAATCTTGAAAAGAATCCTGGAAAGAATCTTGCTCCGGCTCCTATGCGTGATTCTTTTCAAGATTCCTGTAAAGATTCTTTCTTTCTACGCGGGATGGTTAAGCCTGACCGGGCCTTTAATTAATTAACTTATCAAAGCCTTATTAAACTTCACCCTGGCCTTATGAGATCCTTATTTGGCAAAATTATGATTAATTAGTTTACTTGGTATCATGATGAAGCCTGACTGGGCCCTTAAGTACTTACCCTATCAAGCCCTTATTGAACTTCCGGGACTTCCCTTTACATCGGGACTTCCCTTTAAATTGTGTTTTTTCCAAAGAGTATAAATATAGATATAAAAAAATAACTTAAATAAAATATTCTTTTAACGTAAATTGCCCTCCCTAACAAATTTACTGCCCATAAGTGAATTTTTCCTCTAATAAGTGACTGCTGACTTCAAGTGACCCTTTCAGTCACCCTTTCCTTTTCCTCAGGAACTCGCCATCTCTAAAACTCAGCTTATGTTTCCCTTTTTATTTATTAACTTTTATTAATATGTTTTAATTGTTTGTTTCTCCATTTCGGAAACACTTATAAAAATAAACGAAAGCGAGGGAGAACATTCTCCTCGTTAAAACCTACAACGCCTTGTCATCATTTACGACAAGGGTATCTTTGTAGGCAACGAAGAGGCTCAATATATGGATGACCCTAGTGACGGTTCCACATTTGAGCCTGATTAGGCCCCGAAGTGGACATTTTTTACTATATATTTTGTCGTGGCAGCCTCTGTTGAGCCTAGTAGGGTTCTAGAGTGGATTCCCTATTGTGGATGCCACGTTTATACCTAAGAAGGCCGCTTATTTAATCTCGGCTGCTCGAACTAATTTCTGCACGGGTTCTAAGCATACTGGCATGAAAATCTCGAAAAAAAATGTTTTCATGAAAACAAAGCTTCCTCTATGAGGAAGCAAAATAAATAAAATATAACTTACATACTGATAAAATACATAATAATGATAGATAAGAAATTTAAAAAAAAATTAAATACATTGTCAACAGTTAGCCAATTTGCCCCGGTCTTCTGATCTATGTATATTATCACAACGAACAAGAGATGCAGCACGACCTTCGACTCTCTGGCGCTCTCATCGACTTCGAGAGCAGGATCGTCGCGCGAATGCTCGATGAACTAATACGATGACTCGTTAATAGCTTAGAAAGAGAGGAGAAAATGTGCGAGTGAGAAAAGAAAAAAGAGCTACGAGATACGACTAAAGGCACTCGATTCAATTTATTAGTTTCTAGAATTATGAGCGGGATGCTCTTCGAGCGTCTATATAGCGTCTGTAACGGCTCGAGCCAAGATGTTGATTGTGACTAATTGATTGGAAATACACGATTCATATATTTATCCAACGATTTATCTTTCAAGAATAGCTCGACGAGGGTGTTAGTAGTTTAATATATTTGCATGTTTGCACATTTGCATGTATTTGATGAATGCATTTGGGTGTAATATAAAAGTGAATAATTGCGAAATGATAATCATCTTATATCTTTGTTATTTACCGAGCATCTTGTATTGGATCTTGCACTTCCTTCTCAGTGAGTGCATGACCCCATTTCAGATCCCGATATGCATCTCCAATTTCATAGCCTTTCACGCAGAATCGAAAGAAAAGTGATTGTCGAATCTAAAAGAAGGACACAAATTTATTGAAAATCAAAATAATAAAATTCGATTTTATTCATAATGTTTTTTTTTTACATATTTCTCACGAACTGTAAGTGAAACTGTTAATATCTTCAACAAATAGACTTCTTTTTTAATATCACATTTTTTTAACTGAAGGACATTTTTTTTTTTAATAATAAAATTCTGTTATGTTCATAATGTTTTTTTCACATATTTCTCACGAACTGTAAGTGAATCTGTTAATATCTTCAACAACTATACTAATTTTCTAACATCACATTTTTTTTAACTGCAGGAAAAAGATTTTTTTTTAAAATAATAAAATTCTATTTTATTCATAATGTTTATTTTTCTTTTTTTTTTAAATATTTCTCACGAACTTTAAGCGAAACTGTTAATATCTTCAACAAATATACTTCTTTGATAATATCACATTTTTTTAACTGAAGGAAATCTTTTTTTTTTAATAATAAAATTCTGTTATGTTCATAATGTTTTTTTCACATATTTCTCACGAACTGTAAGTGAATCTGTTAATATCTTCAACAACTATACTAATTTTCTAACATCACATTTTTTTTAATTGAAGGAAAAATATTTTTTTTTTAAATAATAAAATTCTATTTTATTCATAATGTTTATTTTTATAATTTTTTCACATATTTCTCACGAATTAGAAGTAAAACTATTAATATCTTCAACAAATAGACTTCTTTTTTAATATCACATTTTTTTAACTGAAGGAAATTTTTTTTTTAAATAATAAAATTCTGTTTTATTCATAATGTTTATTTTTTAAATTTTTTTACATATTTCTCACGAACTGTAAGTGAAACTGTTAATACCTTCAACAACTTTACTTGTTTTTTAAAATCACATTTTTTTTAACTGAAGGAAAAAGATTTTTTTTTAAATAATAAAATTCTATTTTATTCATAATGTTTATTTATTTATTTTTTTACATATTTCTCATGAACTGTAAGTGAAACTGTTAATATCTTCAACAACTATACTAATTTTCTAACATCACATTTTTTTTAACTGCAGGAAAAAGATTTTTTTTTTAAATAATAAAATTCTATTTTATTCATAATGTTTATTTTTTTAATTTTTTTACATATTTCTCACGAACTGTAAGTGAAACTGTTAATATCTTCAACAACCATACTTCTTTTTTAATATCACATTTTTTTTAAACGAAGGAAAAAGATTTTTTTTTAAATGATAAAATTCTATTTTATTCATAATGTTTATTTTTTTTTCACATAGTTCTCACGAACTGTAAGTGAAACTGTTAATATCTTCAACAACTATACTTCTTTTTTAATATCACATTTTTTTTAATCGAAGGAAAAAGATTTTTTTTAAATAATAAAATTCTATTTTATTCATAATGTTTATTTTTTTTCACATATTTCTCACGAACTGTAAGTGAAACTGTTAATATCTTCAACAACTATACTTCTTTTTTAACATCACATTTTTTTAACTGAAGGAAAAAGATTTTTTTTTTAAATAATAAAATTCTATTTTATTCATAATGTTTATTTTTAAATTTTTTTCACATATTTCTTACGAACTGTAAGTGAAACGGTTAATATCTTTAATAACTATACTTATTTTTTAACATCACATTTTTTTAACCGAACGAAAATGATTTTTTTTTTTTCGGAATTATCACATTTTTTAAAGTTAATTTTATTTCCTCATTTTCGTTCGTTACATACGTATTGCTTGAAAAATTGCAAAATATATTTCTTTCTGATAATAATGCAATAAAAAAAGAACAATATGTTAAACTGACAATATTAGCTACATTCGAGGAATAATTATTATTGTAAAACATCCTTTGAGAAATTGAGTACAAAACGGATAACATTTTTTTTAATTAGAAATTTATCACTAATCAATCCTATATATTTATTGTAAGTGAGAAAATTTTTCAAAACTGAAATTTTTTTTATTACTTTGATTAAGAAAAGTGTCCAACATTTGATTCACAAAAACATTTTCAAGGTGAAAAATTCTTGGTCGCTTAATGGTTTAAAAAACAAAAATGAAAAAAAATAACGTCTTAAAAAAACTAAATATAATAATATTCCTGTAAATTATTTCAACAACAAAAAAATTAATTTTTACGCAAATATTGAACAAGTATTTTTTTAATCACTATTTTAATAAAAAAACTATCCACCATTTTATTTTTTTCTAATCTCCAAAAATCCGTGAAAGAGTTAAGAAACCGATTTTTCAGCAGTGAATAAAAAATTGAATAAAACGATCTAGAAATTTTTAATAAAAAATATATACTAATATTCTAGAGTAGATAAAATAATTTAAACAGAAAAAGAAAATGTTCCACTTCAAGCGATGACCCGATTCAATACCAGATATATTTTCCCATCTCAAAGTTTGACTCCCACGTATTATTCGCAACGTTAAAATAACGACAACAACGCATTCAATATTAGAATATATATCTTTTCCGAGATGCAATTGTTGCGGTGTAAATAAGTGAGAAGAGAGTATTTGTCGGTGTAGCTTTTTCGCACGGATCCGCGGTACGCTGAGCGGACTCTTCGGGCAATAAAGTCTCCTGCTGGTGTGGCATAGTCACGGGTATCGTGTTGGCTTTACGACGGGAGAGTTATTCAGCGCGTAAAGCCCCGGTGTACTACGCGCCAGCATATAAAATGACGAAATGCGCGAGTTCCTCGTTCGAAAACCGCCGCCAAGCTAAAGCAACGCGTGTTCGCTCGAGCGATTCATACTTGCGCAGGCGCGCGCGCGCCTATCGCTAATGCGCACGACACTCGATAGTATTGCGCACTTTCGCGAGCGTTGCGCGCGCAGCGAGTTCCCATGGGTAAAGTGTCATCAAGAGGACCCAGTGGCATTAAAAAAAGGCTGCAAAGTTGAACTTTGCACATTGCTTCCTCATTAATTTTCATCTTTCGCAACGCCGCCTCTATGAGGAAGTTTCTTTATTTTATTTTTGGCTTCCTCATAGAGGAAGTTTTGCGAAAGATGAAAATTATTCACCAAGCAATGTGCAAAGTTCAACTTTGCATCCTTATTTTAAATACAAATTAAAGAAGTACGAAAACAAAAATTTTCATTAATTCAAAATTCTATAAAATCTAAACCGCTTTATGTATTTCGCTTAAATTCAATGCCGATCGTCATTTTTCATTGCTCTATTCGTCGAAAACTGTTTAAGCTCATTATCTAAAAAATTTTGGCAGCTAGAGAACATACCGAGAATTTTTTAAAAATTCAATGTCTTATAAAATTTGAACCACTTTACCGATCTTCACCAAATTCGATATCTACTACAACTGGATGTTAATTTTAGCTTGCAAAAGAATTAAGCAAGTTTGGTCGAACTTAACTTGAATAAGAACGAAAACAAAATTTTTATCGAAAATTCAAAATTTTATAAAATCTAAACCGCTTTATGGATTTCGCTCAAATTTAATACCGAACTTCATTTTTCATTTCTCTATTTGTTCAGAACTATTTATCTCATTAGCTGAAAAATTGCGGAAGCTAGAGAACATACAGACATTTTTCGAAAAATTGAAAGGCTTATAAAATTTGAATTTGTTTTTAAATTTTTTCGAAAATGTATATATAGGAAGGGGCGTTGCTCCTCTACCAGCGTGCAAGTAGATATTTTTTTTAAATATCCTATATTAAAAAAAAAAAAATTATAAAAAACAGGATATTTTAAAAAAATATCTTATATTTAAGAGAAACCCTATAAAAAATATAGGATATATTTTTTAAGTATCGTATATTTGAGAAAAATCCTATTAAAAAATATAGGAAATTTTTTAAAAATATCCTATATTTAAAAAAAAAACTATAAAAAATATAGGATAATTGTAGAAAATATCGTATATTTTATATTTTTTAAAAATATAGGATATTTGTAAAAAATATCTTATATTTTATATTTTTTTAAAATATAGGATATTTGTAAAAAATATCTTATATTATATATTTTTAAAAAATATAGGATATTTGTAAAAAATATCTTATATTTTATATTTTTTAAAAATATAGGATATTTTTTAAAAAATATCTTATATTTAAGAGAAATCGTATAAAAAATATAGAATATTTTTTTTAAATATCTTATATTTAAGAAAAATCCTACAAAAAAATATAGGATATTTTTTTTCCGTGACAGGACATCACATTCGTGCGTAAAAGTTTAAATAGTAAATTTGAGCGATTCATGCTTGCGCACTTTCACGAGCGCAGCGCGCCCAGCGCTATTCCGTGGATAAAGTGTCGTTAAGCGTATGAAATGACGAGACGCGCGAGTTGCGCTTATGTCCCGTCGAGATTTCACGCGCGACACGTCCGACGAATTAATGACAGCGATGAAAAACTCGGCGTATCCATTACCTTGCTGCAAAGTAATTTTCTATGAGAGAGACGCAAAAAGCACCGAGATACCGTCTATTAAAGTGCGATCAGTGTCTACGATAATTTGATTAGGTTCACGATCTTCCGTTTCGCTCGTATAATATTATGGATTTTATTCTGTACTCCATGTATGTACCATAATGTTACATACGAATTTCTCGAAGACGACAGTAATCTACGACTCGAGAAATATTTGCAAAATACATTTATAAAAGTGACGATAAAAAAAATAGAAGACGTATATGTGAAGAATTTGAAGAATATCATAATAATGAAATTATTAAAAAATATTTTCAATTTTTCTTTATTTTTTTTTAAACTTAAGTAATAGTAATGGTAATAATTAAATAAACAAAATAAACAAACTAAACATTTTTTGTATCAACGACAAATTAACAAATTATATTAAGTCAGGAAAAATTAAAAAATATTTTAGCAAAATGTTAATATTTTATGAGCTCATTGAAAAATTTAATATCAATTAAAAAAATGTAAAAAATTAACTGTTTTATCGCCGTCAATAATTTACCAAATTTTTAAATTTATTTTTAATGTATAAATAAAATTAACAAATTCCTAGATGGTCAAAAAATGTTACGTATTTTTTTTATATACGATTGAGGTTTAAAAATTTTACTCACGGATATAATAATTATTCCAGTGTCGTTATTTAATAATAAATATTATATACAAATGATATAAACATGTTTTGTATCAACGACAAATTAACAAATTATTTTAAGTCAGGAAAAATTAAAAAATATTTTAATAAAATGTTAATATTTTATGAGCTCATTGAAAAATTGAATATCAATTAACAAAATGTAAAAAAAAATTAACTGTTTTATCGCCGTCAATAATTTACCAAATTTTTAAATTTATTTTTAATGTATTAATAAAATTAACAAATTCCTAGATGGTCAAAAAATGTTACGTATTTTTTTTATATACGATTGAGGTTTAAAAATTTTACTCACGGATATAATAATTATTCCAGTGTCGTTATTTAATAATAATATTATATACAAATGATATAAACATTTTTTGCATCAACGACAAATTAACAAATTATTTTAAGTCAGGAAAAATTAAAAAATATTTTAGCAAAATATTAATATTTTATGAGCTTATCGAAAAATTTAATATCAATTTAAAAAATGTAAAAAATTAAATGTTTTATCGCCGTCAATAATTTATCAAATTTTTAAATTTATTTTTAATGTATTAATAAAATTAACAAATTCCTAGATGGTCAAAAAATGTTACGTATTTTTTTTATATACGATTGAGGTTTAAAAATTTTACTCACGGATATAATAATTATTCCAGTGTCGTTATTTAATAATAATATTATATAAAATGATATAAACATTTTTTGTATCAACGACAAATTAACAAATTATTTTAAGTCAGGAAAAATTAAAAAATATTTTAGCAAAATGTTAATATTTTATGAACGCATTGAAAAATTCAATATCAATTAACAAAATGTAAAAAAATTAAATGTTTTATCGCCGTCAATAATTTACCAAATTTTTAAATTTATTTTTAATGTTATAAATAAAATTAACAAATTCCTAGATGGTCAAAAAATGTTACGTATTTTTTTTATATACGATTAAGGTTTAAAAATTTTACTCACGGATATAATAATTATTCCAGTGTCGTTATTTAATAATAATATTATATAAAATGATATAAACATTTTTTGCATCAACGACAAATTAACAAATTATTTTAAGTCAGGAAAAATTAAAAAATATTTTAGCAAAATATTAATATTTTGTGAGCTTATCGAAAAATTTAATATCAATTAAAAAAATGTAAAAAATTAAATGTTTTATCGCCGTCGATAATTTACCAATTTTTTAAATTTATTTTTAATGTATTAATAAAATTAACAAATTCCTAGATGGTCAAAAAATGTTACGTATTTTTTTTATATACGATTGAGGTTTAAAATTTTTACTCACGGGTATAATAATTATTCCAGTGTCGTTATTTATTAATAATATTATATACAAATGATATAAACATTTTTTTGCATCAACGACAAATTAACAAATTATTTTAAGTCAGGAAAAATTAAAAAATATTTTAGCAAAATATTAATATTTTATGAGCTCATTGAAAAATTTAATATCAATTAAAAAAATGTAAAAAATTAAATGTTTTATCGCCGTCAATAATTTATCAAATTTTTAAAATTATTTTTAATGTATTAATAAAATTAACAAATTCCTAGATGGTTAAAAAATGTTACGTATTTTTTTTATATACAATTGAGGTTTAAAAATTTTACTCAGGGATATAATAATTATTCCAGTGTCGTTATTTAATAATAATATTATATAAAATTATATAAACATTTTTTGCATCAACGACAAATTAACAAATTATTTTAAGTCAGGAAAAATTAAAAAATATTTTAGCAAAATGTTAATATTTTATGAGCTTATTGAAAAATGTAATATCAATTAAAAAAATGTAAAAAAATTAAATGATTTATCGCCGTCAATAATTTATCATATTTTTAAATTTATTTTTAATGTATAAATAAAATTAACAAATTCCTAGATGATCAAAAAATGTTACGTATTTTTTTAAATATACGATTGAGGTTTAAAAATTTTGTTCACGGATATAAATTCTGTAAAATCAATGATATTTTATCTGATAATCGAGACAAGTTCCGCATATAGTTATTCACTTACAACCACTAATCATACAACATGAAACGTTTTTTTTTTTTTTTTTTCTTGGATATAATAATCCATGATCGCATTATTCCATAATGCGTGATGAATTTTTTTCTGTTGTACATCAATTTGCATCGATATTACATTGGATCGACATCACTGTCATCAGCAACAATCGTGAAAATCCTGATTGTCGAGCGATTAAGTTATTGTGTAACTTTGAAATGATTGCCACTGATGTCTTAGAGGCAAATGATTTTTTTTTTATTGTCCTACTTCCGATATTGGAGCGTACGTTATATTTTCAATGAGACGAGTTTTTCAATCGTTTCAGAAATCATGTCATTAACGTTCAACCTTTCAACGGTGATATATATTTTTTTTGTACATCCTAAAAACAGTGTAAAAACATTCAATTTAATTATAAATACTTATTATGCTTCTTTGACATTTCAATCGATTTTTATCGTATCTATTAAGCAGGATAAGCAAATAAAAAATAAAAAATAAAAATATGAACCTGATGCAACTACAGTGCTACAATTAATCGATAGAATTTTTAGTGCAGCTCTTAAAATTATAATTTTAATTATTAATTCTCAGACCGTTGATATTTGCCGATTTTCATATCTTCAACCAATTTTCTCACGAATTTAAGAAATTACTATTAGAAATACCCCAAAGTTTCCGATTTAAAAATCTGTTAAAAAAATAGAAAATGGACAAACATTGAAAAATCAGAAAAATTGACATTTTTTTGTAAAAAATATAATTATTTTAATATAAAAAATTACTCTCAAAAGAAAAATCAAAAATCGGATCATTAGACAAAAATAGCCAAAATAGATATCATTTTTTTAAAATAGAAATCATTTTTTCTTAAAAATGTCGATTTTCAAATTAAATTTAACTCAAGTAAGTTTTGTTAAAATCGCAATAATTCATGAGTCTTTACCGATTAGGTACTAACATTTTAGTTTGATGAACCGATTTTTAATTTTCAATTAAAAAATGAACAAACATTTTTTGTAAAAAAATTATATAATTATTATAATATCAAAAGCTACTCTCAAAAGAAAAATCGAAAATCGGATCATTAGACAAAAATAGCCAAAATATATATCATTATTTAAAAGTAGAAAACATTTTTTCTAAAAAATGTTTACCTCCAAAAAAATAATATAATTATTATAATATCAAAAGCTACTCTGAAAAGAAAAATCAAAAATCGGTTCATTAAACAAAAATAGCCAAAATATATATAATTAAAAAAAAATAGAAAGCATTTTTTCTAAGAAAATATTTTCACCTGATTTTTCAATGTTTGTCCATTTTCAAATTAAATTTAACTCAAATAAATTTCGTTAAAATCGCAATAATCCATGAGTCGTTACCGATTAGGTACTAACATTTTAGTTTGACGAACCGATTTTTAATTTTTAATTAAAAAATAAACAAACATTTTTCGTAAAAAATATATTTACTTAAAAAAAATTATATAATCATCATAATAACAAAAAAATACTCTCAAAATAAAAAAAAATCGGATCATAGACAAAAATAGCCAGAATAGTCATCATTTAAAAAAAAAAAAAAAAAAATTTGTTCATTTTCAAATTCGATTTAACTCAAGTAAATTTAACAAAATCGCAATAATCCATGAATCTTTACCGATTAGGTACTAACATTTTAGTTTGACGAACCGATTTTTAATTTTTTATTAAAAAATAAACAAAAAAATTTCGTAAAAAAATATATTTACTTAAAAAAAATGATATAATTATTATAATAACAAAAACTACTCTCAAAAGAAAAAGAAAAAATCGGATCATTACACAATAATAGCCAGAATAGTCATCATTAAAAAAAAAAAAAAAAAAAAAAAAAAAAAATTGTTTATTTTCATATTTGATTTAACTCAAGTAAATTTAACAAAATCGCAATAATCCATGAATCTTTACCGATTAGGTACTAACATTTTAGTTTGATGAACCGATTTTTCATTTTTAATTAAAAAATAAACAAAAATTTTTCGTAAAAAAATATATTTACTTAAAAAAAATGATATAATTATTATAATAACAAAAGCCACTCTCAAAAGAAAAAGAAAAAATCGGATCATTACACAATAATAGCCAGAATAGTCATCATTAAAAAAAAAAAAAAAAAAAAAATTGTTTATTTTCATATTCGATTCAACTCAAGTAAATTTTAAAAAATCGCAATAATCCATGAGTCCTTACCGATTAGGTTCTAACATTTTAGTTTAATGAACCGATTTTTCATTTTTAATTAAAAAATAAACAAAAATTTTTCGTAAAAAATATATTTACTTAAAAAAAATTATATAATCATCATCATAACAAAAAAATACTCTCAAAATAAAAAAAAATCGAATCATAGACAAAAATAGCCAGAATAGTCATCATTTAAAAAAAAAAAAAAGACAAAATTTGTTCATTTTCAAATTCGATTTAACTCAAGTAAATTTAACAAAATCGCAATAATCCATGAATCTTTACCGATTAGGTAATAACATTTTAGTTTGATGAACCGATTTTTAATTTTTAATTAAAAAATAAACATTTTTCGTAAAAAATATATTTACTTAAAAAAAATTATATAATTATTATAATAACGAAAACTACTCTCAAAAGGAAAAGAAAAAATCGGATCATTAGACGAAAATAGTCAGAATAGTCATCATAAAAAAAAAAGAAAAAAAAAAAAAAATTTCAAATTCGATTCGACTCAAGTAAATTTAACAAAATTGCAATAATCCATGAGTCCTTACCGATTAGGTAATACCAGAATCCTTACCGCCAAGTCGGTCGCTTCAACGCGCTTTGGACAGAACATCGTCCTCCATCAGAACATACACGTACTTGTGCGGATACCAGTTCGAGATTCGATCGAGATCCGATAGCAAAGAAGAATAGGTAAGTGGTCGCGCAGTGCGATTCTTGCAAATCCTACAGAGTCACCGGCCCCTGCCGAGATTTCCGTCGCCCGAGGGGCGCGACCTGTTCAAAGATCCTGTATTGCGCCATCACTGATGGACGCGTACCGCAAAAACCTTTTTCGAAACCTTCACGTCGTTCACCCTCCGCCTCTTCTTCATCCACAAGCGACCATAGGACCATCGAGGGGGGTTATGAGACGGATAGAGGGGAAAATCGGTGTCGGATGGTCTTATCTCGATTTTACCGGTCGTTCAGTGGCGCGAAGCGACCGCTCGGCTCTATAGCTGCACTCAGAAGACGAAGAAGCATAACAGAAGCATCGTCGAAGTTACCGCCAAGAGTTAAAGAGAGAAAGACAAAGGTAGAAATCAAGATAACCCCATCGGCGAGCAGATAAAAGAATGCATTAGCCAACGCCGCTAATTACCCGACGTTCTTTGCTGGCGTTGCGCTCTTCTATTTCCAAGGATACCAAGCAGAGGCGTGACTTTGGTCATCTCCCGTCGAGAGGCAAAAGAAAAAGAAAGAAAATACGTCCGAGACGATTTTTTGATTGACAAATGACGTATTAGACTGTCCACCAAGGTCAATGGAATGTCCCAACGATTATTAATAGTCAACGACGAAATTGCCGCACGTCAGAACGAACGTTCGATTATATTTCACGTTATTATGAACCGCAACAGAAATGACGAAATTTAATGTACAAAAAAAGAAACAAAAAAAAATTAAAACAAAAACAAAAAGTGATGTCCAAAAGTCCTTCGACGAGATTCCAGCTTACCTGCAACATAGAAAAAAGAAACACCTATAATTAATATAATTGCCTGAGTAGACACGTGTAAGGTTGAATTTTTGGTTAAAAAATCGATGCTCAATGGGAGGGAATTGTGTTACAATGGGTGTGATGATACCAAACATTCTGTTGGCTCGAATCACTGGCATAAATGATGTATTCAAGGTGGCGTCACGATATCAAGAAAAGGAAGACACGAAAATAAAAGAGAGAAAGAAAAAAATGAAGAATAGGAAAAAGGCTGACTTCAAGAAGCTGCAAAGTCGGGAATCGTGAGTCGTTTGTGTGGTCGCTAAAGCACAATAGTCCAACAATGGTTTTGCGGTCTGTGTCGTGGCGGGCAGAACGAAAGGAAACGTCGCCACAATGGACGTGTCGTTCTCTTGTCCCCCAGATCGTATATATATATATATATGCAGTCCTATGCTATTAGGTGGGTCGTACTTGTGACGTTAGGTGGTGTCTTCACTGCGTGATGTCGCTTGTCGAGTGGTAGAACCACCACCACTGCTATACCGTTTCAACGTGGCTCCATTTGGAACGTGGGCGTTTCCCTTACCTGCGACAGGTGACAAGCCGTGACATTTTCCTGGGGGCACGCACTGCGCGCTCTCTGTGTGTTCACAGGGGATTCACCTACAATGCTATGGCATTATAAGGCTTTACCCCGAAAAGTCGGCAAGTCGCTCCAGTTGAACGACCAAAGACCCCAACAAGGCTCATCTCATCCTTGACGAACCTGACGAATGTCGAGCACTGTCGCAATACCGTAACCGGATTAGGACCCTTGATGTCAATGTGTCTACGGTTAAGGTTGTCGCTGAACCATTTTAAACTTTGAGACTTGGCATTTTTGCACATTGTAGAGGAGGATCTTCTTATTACGATTACGAAGTTTGAAGCTTGGTTACCGAATTATTTGTTGAGAAAATTAATATCAAACGAGAGAGTTTGTAACATTGGCTCTTATGGAATAACAACCGAACTCACACTTCGGGACGAAAATTTGGGTACTTAAAATTAACTTTTGCATCATGTAAAATGAGCTCCGGAGTCCTCATTGA
The DNA here is from genome assembly GCA_963970395.1 of Ephialtes manifestator. Classification (NCBI taxonomy): domain Eukaryota; kingdom Metazoa; phylum Arthropoda; class Insecta; order Hymenoptera; family Ichneumonidae; genus Ephialtes; species Ephialtes manifestator. The sequence goes on along the minus strand of OZ019982.1, from coordinate 24,310,178 downwards.
TGCACGGATTGACGTGATGCAAATAATAAATCATTGCCGAACGTTTTAAGAGTAAATATAGCTCAAAAGTGGCTGAACCATTTTAAACTTTGAGACTTGGTTTTTTGGCACATTGCAGAGGAGGATCTTCTTATTGCGATTACGAAGTTTGAAGGTTGGTTACCGAATTATTTGACGAGAAAATTAATATCAAACGAGAGAGTTTGTAACATTGGCTCTTATGGAATAACAACCGAACTCACACTTCGGGACGAAAATTTAGGTACTTAAAATTAACTTTTGCATCATGTAAAATGAGCTCCGGAGTCTTCATTGATGCACAGATTGATGTGATGCACAAAATAAATCATTACCGAACGTTTTAAGAGTAATTATAGCTCCGAAGTGGCTGAGTTGACTTTTTTCAATTTACAAAAAAAAATTAATCATTCCCGAACGTTTCACGAGTACTTATAGCTAATAATTAGCTAAACCATCTTTGTTGGATTTACAAAAAATATATATATTTCTTATTTGTCAAAAAAACCAATGAAGTATTTTCTTCGTTAGCTAAATATTTAAAAAAACGCTGACTTGAGAACGATTCAATATTCGATTAATTCCAGTAACCTTTTCTCTCAGCTAGAAATATTTTTCTTGTGTCCATTACAAGAAAGCTAGATTTCTCTTTGACGAAAAAAAAAATGTCCTTGAATAGACGTGGGTTGGAAATATGCCTTTGTAATGTGAATTGTCAAAGGCTAGACTCTGACAATTTTTGTATGAGTAATGTTCGGTCATATTCCGCTGCAGTGAACACAAGACAAAGCACTTCCTGGTGGCTGATAATGGTTATCGTTGTGCGTGAAGAGACCAGGAAGTTTAGATCCAGGTAAAAAATTCAGGACACTTACATTCACGACTTGGAATAAGCAGAGTGTACACTATAGTACAGAGTCTATGGCTGTATCACTGTCATTATGTAAATAGTACTTTGTAACGTAGCGAGACAAAGTGTCTTTGAGGGAGAGAGGGTTACACTCCACGACGCGTGTGTGCTGTGAACTCGTCGTCGTGCCGCGCATATTGCAGTATACTAGTATATTTAGCGGCAATAGCCAGTAGGTAGAAGCACGTTGTTTTGCGTGTGTAGCGTGAGCGCCGCGCGACGTCTCTCGCCACTTTGCAATCGTAAGTAGCAAGTATCTCTACGTGAAGAGATATTGTGCACGAGCGAGGGAGCAGATATAGAGGATGCCGAGCTACAGCACCGCGTCTCTACTTATACATTCGCCTGGAGTCCTCCCTCCGATCCTAAGTATAGTGTAAGCGACGACGTTATACTGGCGCCACGACGTTTTTCGAGATAACTAGCTATCCTCCACCTTTTCTCTGCTATTGTCCATAGGAAACTGCACAATTTTCAAACTATTGCCGTTGATAATATTCTGACTAGCTGATCTTTCCATTCTCCGTACTGTTTGTTCGCAATTGGCAATAGAGGTTGAATATAACAGTTTCCACTTGTAAAAAAACGGATACCTCTGTTGTTTTTTTTTTAATGTCTCTAATTCGTTACTTTGATGATATAGATAATTTAATATTCATCGTAACTTACCACTCCAAGTACAATATTTCATTCATTTTTCATAATTAAATTAGTTTACGGATTACAACGGAACGGAAAAAAAATTGGGGTCTTCACGATCCAAGCATAGCATAGCATAGCATAGCATAGCATAGCATAGCATAGCATAGCATAGCATAGCATAGCATAGCATAGCATAGCATAGCATAGCATAGCATAGCATAGCATAATATAGCATAATATAGCATAATATAGCATAATATAGCATAATATAGCATAACATAGCATAACATAGCATAACATAGCATAACATAGCATAACATAGCATAACATAGCATAATATAGCATAGCATAGCATTATATAGCATAGCATACCATAACATAGCGTAATATAGCATAGCAAAGCTTAGCATAGCATACTATAGCATAGCTTAGCATAGGATAGCATAGCATAGTACAGCATAATATAGCATAGCATAGCATAGCATAGCATAGCATAGCATAGCATAGCATAGCATAGCATAGCATAGCATAGCATAGCATAGCATAGCATAGCATAGCATAACATAGCATAGCATAGCATAGCATATCATAGCATAGCATAGCATAGCATAGCATAGAATAGCATAGCATAATATAGCATAGCATAATATAGCATAGCATAGCATAGCATAGCATAGCATAGCATAGCATAGCATAGCATAGCATAGCATAGTATACCATAGCATAATATAGCATATCATAGCATAGCATAGCATAGCATAGCATAGCATAGCATAGCATAGCATAGCATAGCATAGCATAGCATAGCATAGCATAGCATAGCATATCATAGCATATCATAGCATAGCATAGCATAGCATAGCATAGCATAGCATAGCATAGCATAGCATAGCATAACATAGCATAACATAGCATAGCATAGCATTACAAACTTTGAACATTATACAAAATGTATATTTCGTCGTTATAACTACATATATTTATAACTTACCGATAAAAGTATAATTTATTTTTTGCTACATTGCTCGAGACAAAATCTTGTTCGAGGTACTAGAAAAAAAAACTGATTCTATTGAATGCGTGGAGAAAAAACGCAGAAAATGGAGAAGCAGTTTTGACGCAGATCAAGCGAGTGATTTCGGATAGTCTGTCTCGTCTAGAGACGGATGAGACCGACGGCGGCTAATTAATCCAAACGAGGCGAGAGTGCCGTGACAAGCGCACTTTGTCCAGCGTGTATAGTCTGACGTCAGGCTGTCCGGTTAAAGGACAACTTCTGGTAGTCGTCCGCTGCTCTCGTACACAAAAATCTAACCATAAGCGAACGTCGTAATAGCTCGACAACACGTAGAAGAAACGATGAGCGCTGACGAGAGACAAGAATTTCGATAATTATTACCGAGCCTTGATGCTGAGAGACCATCAGTCTTGAAGAATAACCGAGGAGAATCGCGTGACAAGGACACTTTGTACCATAGCACACATTCTTTTACGTTGAAATGTTTCTGTCATATATGAAATACTACTATGGCTTCTGGTTACTGCTAATACACCTTTTTTCGGGCATTGTACTTGCATTAATTATTATTATAAAATATCTAATGAGGCAAAAGACAAAATTTCAACCACTAAAAAATGCTGTTCTTAAAAAAAAAATAACAACAATTTTTAGTGTATAAATCAAATTTCAAAAGACCCAATTTAAATCGACAGCTATAAATTGCCACATCATTTGATTTATATGCTATGGAAAATAAAAAAAAGTTCAGTGATACAAATTTTGTTGATGTATTGCAACTGATAACCAAGCAAAGTTTTGCATATAATTTTTATTTGCCTTAAGGGGAGGGAGTCAGGTCAAAATAATTAAATTTGTAAATTCAATATCATCCAAATTCTCTTGCATATAAAAATGATCAATGAACTATATTGTTGGTACTCGATGAAAGGATTTTTTACTGCCATCTGACTTGCGTATGCCTTTCCATATTATCTTAAGCAAAGGTCTTAGGTTTTCCACTCTGCGCGTGATTCAGACCAAACTGCTAGGCAGATTGGGCTAGTTGATGTCTCATTTTCTTCTTCATAAAAAGATACACCGGCTAAATGGAGCAAAATATTTTTTTTTTATTCTGAAAGCAAAATTAATAACTGATTTAGAAAATAGCATAAAATTTATTTAGTAATAATTATGTCACTTGAAAAATATTACCTTTTATTAACTTTTGCTCCATTTAGCCGGTGTATCTTTTCATGAAGAAGAAAATGAGACATCAACCAGCCCAATCCGCCTAGCAGTTTGGTCTGAATCACGCGCAGAATAGGTTTAAAACCAAGTTTCGGCAAATGGCATCTAAAGCTTACCACTCAAATAAAAATGTTTATGCTGTTTTCACCTTTGGGGCACCTTAGTACCTTTAATGAACAAAATAAAAATATTATTTGCAAGTCAGATTACAGAATATTATTAATAATGTTATTAATAAATGTTTTTTTTTTTAAATAAATAAATAAGTAAAGGAATGCATAATTTGAAAAAAACCTGTAAATAATATGGGGATGATCACTTTTATTGACAACATCACTGAAAATTTATCCAATGTTGACAAATTCACATATGTGCTGCACGAACATTAAATCATCACTTCATAACAAATTTACATATCTGATCACTTCTGATGATTGATGATTCTGCTTTAAACACTATTGATTGAAAAAAAACCGTAAATGGCCAACGGAATCAAACTAATAACATAATATGAACGAAAAATAAAAACGTCAATTCGAGGTTATGCATCTCGCAAGTAGCAGAAGTAACTTCTCGAGGCAGTAACACGCTGCGCATGCGATACGTGCTAAGATATCACAGCGCATGTCCCATTATTCGCGCGAATTCGAATATAATGTAAGTGTTACGTGTTGCGTTGAAGACATTACACTCTCATCGCGTCATTTGTATCGCGTTTCGCTAACTGATTCAAAAAATGGTAAACAAATAAAAATTTATTTACAAATACGTAATAAACTTTTTATTATATAGAAAAAAATCATTAAAAAACAGGTATATTGCAGAAATCGGCCATTTTTTCGCATTCACCCTTAATTATTTTGTGTGAACAAAAAATCGGCCATAATGTCTGCATATAACAAAAATAAATAAATAAAATAATTTAAAATTCAAATATAATATTCTGGTGATTTTTACGACTTTTGAGAAAATTAAATATGAATGGTACCGTAGAAACTTAGCCATTTTTGCGAATTCCGGCTTATAACTTTACTAATAGATAGATTACATGGAAATGAATGTTTTCACAGAAAAAAAAAATAATCGACTTTTTTTAATTTTTGACCTGACTCCCCCCCCTTAATCATGCTCGTAGAAAATAAAACGTTTTCTTTTCATCAGATATACTGATCTTTTATGCTGGAATGCATGATGTAGATTTTCCGTTGCACATCTATTTGCATTTTAAGTGTTGAGCTTTTTCGTCTATATTTAGTTCGACTGTTCTCAGTGTCTTAAGAAATCTGTTGTATGGTTCTTCGATGGTTTCGATGATGAAAGTCGCGATGAGGGAAGGTTAAGAGCGTCTGTGTCGGTAGAGGCATATAGACGATAGCCATCGAAATCAATAGGGCAGCAAGCATGGGCCTCTTTGGCGGTCGTCATCGCGGGCGATACCCCGCGGAGATAGTCCATCGTTCTCTCGTCTCGACGAATTTTGTAGCCTCGAGCGGGAGGAGTCGAGACACGATGTCCCGATCTCCCGTGGAAATCTTACGCCTTCGTCCGGCTTTTCGCCATCGCTTATTCGCATACACGTGGAATCTCTGCTAAAACCCAAGAACACTTGGCACGTCATCTTTCTACGCCTGATACTGCGCTCTCGCACTTTGAGAAAGAATATTGGTGATCGGATCTTCGTGAACGTAAGGCAGAGAGAATTCCTCGACGGACAACATCACTGGATCATCGGCTGGAGCATCGAAATTCTTCACCAAAAAGAAATCCGTTATCTGATAATTCGGGGATTAAATCGTTGTGTCTTACATTAAACATAGATTTTAGTACAGAATGTCGGCCGCTTGCGCCCAGCAAGCGCAGCATGACATATAATAGCATATAGTAGCATATAGTAGTATAGAGTAGCATAGAATAGCATACAATAGCGTAGAATATCATAGAATATCATAGAATATCATAGAATAGCATACAATAGCATACAATAGCATATAATAGCATATACTAGCAGATGATAGCATATAATAGCATATAATAGCATATAGTAGCATATAGTAGCATATAGTAGCATATAGTAGCATATAGTAGCATATAGTAGCATATAGTAGCATATAGTAGCATATAGTAGCATATAGTAGCATATAGTAGCATATAGTAGCATATCGTAGCATATAGTAGCATATAGTAGCATATAGTAGCATAGAGTAGCATAGAGTAGCATACAATAGCGTAGAATATAATAGAATATCATAGGCTATCATAGAATAGCATATAATAGCATATAGTAGCATACAATAGCGTAGAATATCATAGAATATCATAGAATAGCATACAATAGCATACAATAGCACATACTAGCATATAATAGCATATACTAGCAGATGATAGCATATAATAGCATATAGTAGCATATAGTAGCATATAGTAGTATATAGTAGCATATAATAGCATATAGTAGCATATAGTAGCATATAGTAACATATAGTAGCATATAGTAGCATATAATATCATATAATATCATATAATAGGATATAGTAGCATATAATAGCATATATTAGCATATAGTAGCATATAATATAATATAGTAGCATATATTAGCATATAGTAGCATATTGTAGCATATAATAGCATATAATAGCAAATAATAGTATATAGTAGCATAGAATGCAATAAAATGTCTCTCTTCAGAATTATTACGTAATTTTTCAATTTTTTAAAAATGTCAATATAATTTTTATTCCTGGTCGGAATTGATTTATGACAGTTCATTCTGTCTCACTTTTCTTTAATATATCTACTTTGTGTTTACGAAAATCCGGTATTTAACGTAACCTCTGTTCGTCAAATGATTCAAATACCATATCATTCACTATCCCTGTTAGGCGGCATCCTGAAGATCCGTTCAGGATTCAAGACAGCTCGACAATTCTTGTAGCTCAGGAACGCGATAGTCACGCGAGGAATGTCACGCCGTTCACGACGCGGCAAACCTGATGCGTTCTAAATTGCCCTGTGGGTAAAAGGCACGACCTTAATTGATTGATTAAAAAAAACGGTCCTCGCCGGAAAAACGCCGAGCTCAACTCAATGGTAACACTGCCGTGGGGGATCTCGTCCTGATGGGATATAAACGCGGCGGGTAGCTATGCTTCTCTTCCACGCGACTCACCGTGTCATTCCGGTATTTTTATACACCACCTATTCACATACCAAACTCGGGTTCTCGTCGCTTTGTGAACACACCGACCACAGGGGCGACCCTCGTGACAAATTGATTTTTGACGCAACTTTATCATCGAATGTGAAAGATATACATAACAGAAAAAGAAAAAAAAACAGATTTCAGTTCATTTAAATATATTTGCCTCCAGAAAATCCAATAAACATGGGAGGTATTCTTCGCCAATTCGGTAAATATTTTTACCTGAACCTGATTGGCCTCATGGTCTTTTATATATTTATAACTTCTCTCACAAATTTTTTATATAGAATCTTTTTTTTTCTTTTTTTGATGATCAACATTGTTTTTCTATTTTTTTAAATCTGAATATATTTGAAAAATATGTTGAAGAATAAAAGGATTAAACCTGTCGGGGAAATTGGCAAGATTTTATTTTAGATTTGCTTGAATTGCAAACCTACGGATTTAAAAATTATTTTAAATAAAAATAATTTAAAAAATGACCTCATACTTATGTCTTTTCCTTTATTTAAAACTTTCGTTTTAACTTTCTCAAAAAGTAAAGCATCTGAATATTTTTGCGAGATTAAAAAATTTCGAGCATATTATTCCAATCAATTAAAAAAAAAACAATGACACCAAGTGGAGTTTTGTTCATAGTTTTCTAACAATTTTCTATTTATTACAAGACTTCGTCATAAATAAGCCAATATTGTTCAACCTTCATTGCATGGCTTTGTGAACATTGAAAATAATAATCAGTGCGTAAAGTACAAGGTCCAATTTATCGTTCCTGTTTTATCTTTTTGTAAAAAAAAAAATTATAAAAAAGGTTTGTGCGAAATTCTTCGATTTTACGTTTATTTAGTCTCTTTACGTCAATTTCGTAACCAGTGATTCGAATTGAATTTCCATCAGCATGGAACAAGCAACATCAAGTTATGGTGAATTGCATCGCGCTTATAATGAACGCGCCGAAGAAGCCGGACACCTTGTCACAGTCCCACAGTAATTTAAATCTCATTATATTGGGCTGTGGTTTGCGGTTTTGATATACGCAAGAAGGAAGCAGAAGAAGAAAAAGGGCCAAAGTCTGGTGAGTCGAAATCTCGACCGGTCCCCGTGAGCCAGTAACTATATTTTGGGTCCCTCCGAGGGTTCGAATGAAGTTTCGACACAGCAGCCCTTCCGAAATCTTCTCCGCAACAATCTGACCACCGCGAAGAGTCCGGTCAGCAAGCGGATAATAGATCACGAACGATTATTATCATTCCACGGAGTCCTCCGGTAACCAGTGGCTGACCATTTGGCCGAGCTCTTCCGTAGCTGTACCATTGCACACGCGTCCCCAGATTATTGCGAGAACCCAGGAGAAATACAGCAACGTCGAAACGATTCGGCGCACGATCCTTCGAAATCGTTGGGGATCGGACCACGAATTCGCGGCGGTTCACGAATTTGCGGCAGTCGTAACGCCGAAAGAGAAATGAGAGACACGGTGAGATGGGGAAATGCTGGAAGAGGAGAGGAAGAAGATATGATTCGACGTTGGACGTGACTACCGTTCGCATATTTCGCGAGTCTTGTTTGGTATCCATATCTCTGTGGGGGGCTGATAATTCCAGCACAATTCAACGGCTACGGTATATATGCCCAAAACCTTTCCCCCTTCGAGCCCCAACGGGGGTATTTATCCCACTGATTGGAGAGTCCAGTTTCTCGGTTAATATTCTCATATTCAAAATGCATGAAAATTGTCTCGGATGATTAATTATTACACGACCTGTGTTCTGTCAATCACGTGTACGTGCGTATGATTGATTACATCAACGAGACGGATGATTTATGACGACGAGAAGTATACACAAGGTGTAGAAAAATCTTGGGTGAATAAAGTTTGTCGGGACTGTCTGTGGGTATCCCATAGTCGTTTTCTTGATGTCGGGTTAATGTCAAAAACATTGTGTCTCGTTTAGTCCCCCCCACTAAATTCCTTGTCCTTTAACCGCCGATGGCGTGTGGTTTGACGAAAAGAAAACAAGGGTGCCTTTCTATGGTAAGCTGAAGGGAGTCCCAGCAACAGCAGCAGCAACAAGTGGACCGCGCAAAGACGAGAAGGGAGTGCTGGAGAGACAAGAGGAAAAAAAAAAGGTCGCGGTGATGTCAAGTCGAGGAAATAAAAAAGACACCCTCGCTTTTTTTCCCTGCCTCGAGGGGGTGGAGAAGAATCGAGTGGGAAGGAATTCACCAAGGGTGGAGACGCGCGCCAGGCTAATAAAGGGCTCGTGACAACAAGCGGCTCTCAGTGGGGATTTCGAACGGGACAAGGGAGCGAAAGAAAGACAGAGGATTCGAACGATTGTGACACCAAAAGGGAGCGGGAAATGTCGGGAATAAAAAAAATGGATAGTAAAGCGTGATAGGGGATACGAAGGGCGGAAAGAAGAGGAGTGAGAGACACTGTCGGGGAAAAAAAACGATAGGTACAAAAGGAGGGCGCTTAAATGCCTTATGCTCTCGACGACACAATAGAATTTTAATCGGGCCACTTTTACCACTGTTATCTCCGGCCTTCTCGGGATTTTACGCTGAAAATCTCGGGATTGTCCTCTTAAGATAGAACAATGGCTTAATTGACACATTTATATGAATTGTCACATTTAGATTGGACAAATTATTTGCCTTGTTTCCGGCGTAGACATAAACAACCCAAAGTGGATTATTCCAAATTCCATCCTGGACTGTCCAGAATTCATCCTAGATGCTATTCTGGACTCATTTTTTCTACGTCGGTTTGCAGAACTGTATGTTTGTTGCGATAGGACAAATTTTCAAGCGTATGGGTATTTTTTTGTGTCCCGCGTAGACGAAAGGAGCCCAGAATTGAATCCAGATTGGGTTTTGGGTAGTCCAAGATAAAGCTTCTGAGGTGGAGAATGTGATCTGATCAAAGTCCAGATTTTATTCCAGATTCCATCCTGAGCTGTCCAGAATTTATCCTAGATGTTATTCTGGGCAAATTTTTTTGTACGTTGGTTAGCGGAACTGTATGTTTGTATTCGTAGGTAATTTTGAACTTCACGTAACTAAAAGCTGATACGATGGTCAGTGGAAGAAAACTCGTAGCGTTTCTGGAAGCAGCCCGGAGCTAGTGTGCCTTCAATTAATTTCCGTGCTCGTAGCTTTGAAGCTCTGACCCTCTCCCGGAGCCTTCAAATATCGACGAAGCAGACTGCCACGAATGGAAAGGCAAATACGTCCGGTTAGAAACGATTCGCTGCTTAACATTACGTAAAAACCAATTACCCGAGAATGCCTCTGTTGATTGCGATCAGAGATTCGTCGAGGATCACGGACGGTGCTCGAGAAAGAGATGGCAAATATGTTGGGCTACAGATTACGAACTGTTCGATTGCACACTGTAGAACATGTGTAGAGTATGAGCACGCCTGAGGGTCTCACCCCCCAATTCTACAGAACCGAGGGGTTTGTTATTCTATCGAAATGTATCCGATGTCAAATGGGGCGAGGCGCTCGGGCCACGTGTCACTCTTTGAAGCGCGCCGAGTCCTTGGGGAACGCGCATACAGAAGACATGACCAGAAAAAACCAAAAAAAAAGAGGTGGAGGATGAGCGGAGACAGCAACGAAGCTTGGCATTGATATTCGTCAGACAAGTACTTTCCAGTCGCTTACAAATCTCGTTAAGTTTTCATTCGGTAAGTGGAAACAAACGCGAGTCTGTTGTGAGGATCTACACATGATTGTTACTCGTTAATACGACTGTCCCACGATGATCCAATATACACTACGGATATTCACAATAAAAACGTCAATGTCAGATCTGGACAATGCGTCGGGCTCAAAGACAGCGGCCGTACAATTTATATATTCAATTTAAGGTAAAGCTACTAACGGAAGTACCGGAGAATCGCATCAGTGAACAAGAAAAAAGAACTCGAGGCTTTCATTGATGCACGGGGAAAAAGAAATTGGGTGAATAGGCGCAAAGCGATTAAATTGGTTGGGGCCATAAATTAGTTGGTTATAGAAACAAATCAGTTAGTTCGGACTACGAACCAGTTGCATGGCCCAGCAAATTAATTAGTTGGCTACTAATTGGGTGTCACAATCAACTAGTTTTTAAATTGGTTTACTTAGTCGCTCGGAGTGTATTTATTCATGCTAATGATTGGGACAATCAATTATTTCTCTGAGTGTGGGAAGCATGATACTCATATTACATCTAAAAAATTCTATGGGATCTTTCCGGAATTATAAAAGACGGAAAACATAGATTTTATAAGAGAACGTCGTAAAATTGGAATCATTTTGTAAATGAGACAGGAAAGTTCATGTGTTACGTATTTCAGGAGACACTTGGAGACATTTGATATATGACAACCTTACAATCGTCACTTGGTCACAAATGTGTCATTCAACTTGTCTTTATCTCGCGAATAATCAGACAATCAAGAGTCAGACAGGAAATTAGTCAGACAGAGAAAGCGAAAAGACATGAAAGTCTATATGTTGGAGATTTCAAGAGACACTTGGAGTTTTTAGATCCTCCAAGTTTGCACTTGATATATGACAATCAAACAGTCGTAATTGAACCGCAAATGTGTCATCCCACGTAAAAATGGACAATGGGTTTTAATCCGATTTCATTACCTACACTCCAACCTGAATTCTGCCCTGGATTCCATCCTGGACTCCGGATGTTTTTCTACCCGGGATTGCTTACACCATAAAATGTTTGCTTACCGCAAAATCCACATTTAACCACTAGTTTTGAATTACATATAGTTCATCTCGAGAATAATCAATTAGACAATCAAGAGTCAAACAGAGAAAGCGAAAAGATATGAAAGTCTATGTGTTGGAGATTTCAAGAGATACTTGGAGTTTTTAGATCCTCCAAGTTTGCACTTGATATATGACAACCAAACAGTTGTAATTCAATCGCAAATGTGTCATTGAATTTCCTTACACCATGCCTTTGATATATGACTATCAAACAGTCGTAATTGAACCGCAAATGTGTCATTACACGTAAAAATGATGTGTCCAAGGTGATCCCATCTGATCCCATTACCTAGACTCCGGATTTTTTCTACACGGTATTGCTTACACCATAAAATGTTTGCTTACCGCAAAATCCACATTCAACCACTAGTTTTGAATTACATATAGTTCATCTCGCGAATGATCAATTAGAGAATCAAGAATCAGACAGGAAATTAGTCAGACAAAGAGAGAGAGAGAGCGAAAATTCAATGCCGATTGCCCGAGGACGATTAGGACACTCCGCTGTTAGTGGCAACGATTACGACCCGATAATATACGAGAGATGGCACACGGTGAAACGCTGCCAGAGTGTGTTCCACGGGTTCGCGGAGAGTTCGGACGGTTTAACGCCGGAGGGTCGTGGTAACGTGGAAAGAGGACCTCTGTGATCGGTGGTCCGTGTAATCGCCAAGTATGCAGATGATTAAATTTGCAACATCATCGCGGCGGCGCGCCTGAAGCAGAGGACGATGCGGAGGTGGGTTATGGGTGGTGGGCAAAGCGTCAGGCGCTTCTCAGCGTACCACCAGTTTCGGTTATCCTCCCCGCTATGTTCGTCTCTCTGTACTCTCTGTTACTCCCAGGAAATACTAACACGGTAGCAGCTCTGGGTCGTTACATACTCCGCAGGAGTTTGACTCGCGGTTGGACCAAAGCCTTGGCCCCGACTCTGTGAACCCCACGAACCATCCCTTACGCCATGGTTCGTACCTTGACGTCAAACTACAAGCTCGTGCCCTTCGCCCTTACGAAGTCTTACGACTACTGTTGATCTGAGACTGATGATGAGATGTAGTACACGATGCGTGGCATGCCTCACGATGGAACGCTTTGGTACATTTCGCCGATATACATCATCGGCGAATTGGCGGTCAGCAGTGAACAGCTTCCATGTGAGAGCTTGTTGGCCTAACAATTCGATCCTATCAAAGCGCACTTAATATATACCAGTACTGCCGGATTCTCCTGGCAAGGAACATCAGTGGCTTAGGAAAAAAACAAAGTTTGCGGAGTAGAACATTGCACATTGCTTCCACATTCTTTTGGCCCGCTTTTAAGTCTTCTTCTTGATGAAGTGCTTTTCTCAATTTTGGGTTTTTCATACAGGAAGCTATGTTTCCGTGAAAATATTTTTTTTTTTCGTCGAGAAAAGTGGTTTAGAAAAAATGTATGCATGGATGTCCGTGTGTGTGTGGTGAGGACATCATTGAAAATTCAAATTTACATATCTCAAGAACAGCTTTAACAATCGAGCTGAAATTTAGCAAACATATGAAGCAGACCGACGACTTTGTTTGTGGTAATTTTTTAAAAAATTCAAAAATATTTTTAGATTGTATTTGACTTTGCAATTTTTGAAAAATGTCTGTACGCTCTCTAGCAACTGCAAATTTTGAGCTATTGAGATAAATAGTGCTTTTCTCAATTTTCGTGAAAACATTTTTGTTTTCGTCGAGAAAAGTGATTTAGAAAAAATTTATGCATGAATGTGCGTATGTATGTGTGTGAGGACATCATTGAAAATTCAAATTTACATATCTCAAGAACTGCTTTAACAATCGAGCTGAAATTTAGCAAACATATGAAGCAGACTGACGACTTTGTTTGTGGTAATTTTTAAAAAAATTCAAAAATATGTTTAGATTTTATTTGACTTTGCAATTTTTGAAAAATGTCTGTACGCTCTCTAACAACCGCAAATTTTGAGCTATTGAGATAAATAATTTTTTATGAATAAAATTATGTTACAGGAGGATCGGTATTGAATTTTGAATGAATATGTAAAAAAAATCGGTTTTTATGGGATTTTGAATTTTTCCAAAAATATTCGATTTGCTCTAAATCACGTCAAATCTTACCAAATTAACTGAAATTTTCTGCAGATGAAGGATAACATTCAGCGCTGCTACCTATCAAATTTGGTCGTGATCGGTAAGGCGGTTTGGCTTTTATGTGATTTTGAATTTTTCACATTAGAACTTTGGACATTGTTTCCTCATTCATTTTCATTTTTTACAAAACTTCCTCTACGAGAAAGCCAAAATTAATAAGCAAGCTTACTCATTTGTGAAAAATGAAAATTAACGTGGAAGCAATGTGCAAAGTTTTACTTTACAACTTTTTTTTCTATGTTTTATTGCATTCTGACAATAATGATTGTCAAATATTCTGTCATTCTTTCTTAAGTGAATATTATTTTGTGCCTGTAGAAAATTTCATTTAAATTAATCGAAATTTTAACAAACCAAAATTCAAAATTTCGTTAATTCTTAATCGCTTCATTGATTTGGCTCAAATTAAATAATCACCATCCTTGAACGTTACTCTAGTCATAAATAAATATTTAGCTACATATCTAAAAATTTGCGACATCTGGAGCGTTTACAGAAATTTTCCGAAAAATTCACCTCTCCATAAAATTTGAACTCCCTTAAAACCCTAGAAAATACCTAAGCCATTTTCGAGTTGTAAACATTTCAATCACACAAACAACCAGAAACTTTGTCTAAATCTGATGTCTAGACATTTTGGCTCATTTTCAAACCAACTGGCACTAAAAAACACAAGAAAAAAAAATGTACCATGATTTCCTGAGGAAGAAAAAGGTGACAAAGTTCGTTGAACTTTCTCGAAAGAATGTGAAGAAAGAAAAATAATATATTGCTCTTTGCTATAATGTACGAAGAAATTGTGCAAAGTCAAAAGTAGTTGGGTACGTGGGAGCGACGCGATTTAAAATTGCGATTTAATGACTCTCCAGGTTTGATGATTCGTTCGCCATTTTTTTTTTTTTTTTGTTCATCGCATTTCTTTTCTTCCCGGTTCTTCTTCCATCTGATGGCCGAAGTAGAAGGTGGGAGGCAGAGAAGTCGAGTGAAAAAACAAGTAACCGGTCCTTGGATTATATACTTGCGCACACCTTTTCTCGGTCGCGCGCGTACGATGGACCTCGCTGGCCAAAATAACTCGTACCAATCGAGACGATTGGCCAATTACGTGTAAAGAGCATGCGAGCGCGCGTCCAGCATCTCGGGTAGCGAGATGGAAGGCAATTAAGCCTGTAAGACCTTCGACCCCATAGCTGAGACGACGCGTTGAAAAAAACTCGTAGGAGACAACGACGAGTCATGATTTTGCAAGGTTTACGAATTTTTTTTGTTTCCAACTTATCTCCACCCATTTTCGCTTATTTCCTTCTCTTCAGTAACGAAATACAGCGTCATATATCGTTTTTCCGTGAATCTGCAAAAAGGAAAAGAAACCCTTAGAAAAACTATGGAAATTTGGAGTGAAAGAAATTCCATGAACCCAAGAATTTTCAGGACACACATTGAGGACTGTCAAAGAAATAATATCGTGTTCCACATGCCATCAATTTTCAAGAGAAAAAAAGAAAACAAAAATTGTTTTGAAACCCTCGACAAGTCCTTAAGGCATGATTTTCCCGATGATCGTCATAACGCACAGTTCGTTTGGCAAACGTATCGTTTCCTCTCATTTTTTTTTTACCGCACACACATTCATATATTCCATTATTCTGTCAATAGGCTCCCGCCGAGATTTACCGGATCCTTTTCCATTCTGAAGGCGCGCAATCCCAGGTCCTTTGGCTCTTCTTCATTCTTCTTCGTCGTGGTAACGTTATTAGCGGCCGAAAATCGAGTGGCGACGGTAAGAAAGACAGGGAGAACCGTTCCACCAGGTAACGTCATATTCTATGCCCACCAATCACAATATTTTTGACGAGTTATGTCAGCATAATGGGTCTGCCTAGAAGAATCACAGAGCATGAGGAGGAGCATGAACGTTTTTTTTTAAAGGGGACAGGTCCGCCATAAATGTGCATTCAGCTGCGTCTAAACACATGCTCTGTCTATCCCTTGTAATTCGACGGGACACAATGGTTTGGAGCTGCTGTTGCTGGATGGTTTCTCATCTCATCTCTCTCCATCTCTGCTCTTCACCAAACCTTAGCTCTTGGTTGATGTCTGATGCCTGGCGCTGTTCTACCGAAGCTCACACAAAGACACTCGTATCCTGCTTAGCCCCCGCGCGCTCCGGAGATTTTCCCTGGGGATGTAGACGAGCAAGGCCGAGTAACGTGGTGCGTCCATGGAGCGTGCGTAACGCGACCATCCGTCCGTGAGTTATGAGGGAACGCGAGATATTAATATTTTGTATCATCCTTACAACAAGCAAGACCTACAGGCAAAGCAACCGGCAGAAGCGTGTATCCTCTGTCTTTCCGTTCTTCGCCTAGCTGCTACTGAATATTATACCCTTGTCTACTCGTTCTCGTGTCTTTCGACCGTTTGAAGTCGCGGCCAATTCGCCGCGCGTGGTTCCAGGGACGCAGACGCCAAGCTCTTCGCCTCTTATCCTCGAGGGATAGACAAAAATTGTGATTTCTTTTGATGGACATTCTGCCGCTATGTCGGAATAACAGAATTGCGTCGCTTTTTCTTTGCGCTGAATGTTGACGGAAAAAAGTGAAGAGGTTTTATTAGGCATGTTTGTATGGTCGAGAGGAGATCATCTTGTCAAAACGCTTCCGGAAAATTGAAGAATAGAAGACGCTACGAATTATCGGTATTGATTCAGTGGAAATCGTTGTAGCATGACAAATTACTAATTTCTGTAACGTTGGATACACGGGGAATATTATTGAGGACTCATTTTTTTCTACGTCGATTGACAGACCTTATGTTTGTTATGATAGGACAAATTTGGACATGGAGAATGAGATCCGATCAAAGTCCAGACTTCATTCCTGATTCCATCCTCGTTTGTCAGAATTTATTCTAGATGTTATCCTGGGTTCATTTTTTATACTTGATTTAGTAGAACTATATGTTTGTGTTCGTAGGTAATTTTGAAGTTGACACAACTAAAATCTAAAAGTTTCTGGAAGCAGGAACCTCTTCACCTCTTATCTTCGAGGGATAGACAAAAATTGTGATTTCTTTTGATGGACATTCTGCCGCTATGTCGGAATAACAGAATTGCGTCGCTTTTTCTTTTTGCTGAATGTTGACGGAAAAAAAGTGAAGAGGTTTTATTAGGCATATTTGTATGGTAGAAAGAAGATCATCTTGTCGAAACGTTTCCGGAAAATTGGAGATAAGAAGACGCTACGAATTATCGGTATTGATTCAGTGGAAATCGTTGTAGCATGACAAATTGCGAATTTCTGTAACGTTGGATACATATGGAATATTATTGAGGACCCATATTTGTGGGCTCATTTTTTTTCTACGTTGGTTGACATGATATGATATGATAGGTTTGTTATGATAGGACAAATTTGGACATGGAGAATGAGATCCGATCAAAGTCCAGACTTTATTCTAGATTCCGTCCTGATCTGTCTAGAATTTATTCTAGATCCTATCCTGGGCTCATTTTTTTGTACGTGAGTTAGCAGAACTGTATATTTGTATTCGTAGGTAATTTTTAACTTCACACAATTAAAAGATAAAGTTTCTGGAAGCAGAAACGTCTTCGCCTCTTATCCTCGAGGGATAGACAAAAATTGTGATTTCTTTTGATGGACATTCTGCCGCTATGTCGGAATAACAGAATTGCGTCGCTTTTTCTTTTTGCTGAATGTTGACGGAAAAAAAGTGAAGAGGTTTTATTAGGCATGTTTGTACGGTAGAAAGGAGATCATCTTGTCAAAACGTTTCCGGAAAATTGAATCAGTGGAAATCATTGTAGCATGACAAATTGCGAATTTCTGTAACATTGGAAACATATGGAATATTATTGAGGACCCATATTTGTGGGCTCATTTCTTTTCTACGTTGGTTGACAGAACTTTATGTTTGTTATGATAAAACAAATTTGGACATGGAGAATGAGATCCGATCAAAGTCCAGACTTCATTCTTGATTCCATCCTGGTCTGTCCTAAATTTATTTTAGATGCTATCCTGGGTTCATTTTTTATACTTGGTTTAGTAAAACTGTATGTTTGTGTTCGTAGGTCATTTTGAACTTCACACAACTAAAATCTAAAAGTTTCTGAAAGCAGAAACGTCTTCACCTCTTATTCTCGAAGGATAGACAAAAATTGTGATTTCTTTTGATGGACATTCTGCCGCATGTCGGAGTAACAGAATTGCGTCGCTTTTTCTTTTTGCTGAATGTTGACGGAAAAAACTGAAGAGATTTTATTAGGCATGTTTGTATGGCAGAAAAGAGATCATCTTGTCAAAACGCTTCCGAAAAATTGGAGAATAGAAGACGCTATGAATTATCGGTATTGATTCAGTGAAAATCGTTGTAGTATGACAAATTGCAAATGTCTGTAACGTTGGATACACATGGAATATTATTGAGGACCCATATTTGTGGGCCCATTTTTTTCTACGTTGATTGACAGAACCTTATGTTTGTTGTGATAGAACAAATTTTCTTGTTTCCCGCATAGACATAATGAAGCTTCTGCCATGGAGAATGAAATCAGATCAAAGTCCAGACTTCATTCTAGATTCCATCCTCGTCTGTTCAGAATTTATTCTAGATGCTATCCTGGGTTCATTTTTTATACTAGGTTTAGTAAAACTGTATGCTTGTGTTCGTAGGTCATTTTGAACTTCACAAGGCTAAAAGCAGAACGTTTCTGAAAGCAGAAACGTCTTCACCTCTTATCCTCGAGGAATAGACAAAAATTGTGATTTCATTTGATGGACATTCTGCCGCTATGTCGGAATAACAGAATTGCGTCTTTTCTATAATTCACTGCTGAATGTTGACGGAAAAAGTGAAGCAGTTTTATGAGGTATGTTTCTATGTTAAAGTGGAGATCATCTCAAGAAACGTTTCCGGAAAACGAGAGAATAGAACACACAACGAATTATCGTTATTGATTCAGTGTAAATCGTTGTAGCATGACAAATTGGGAATCTCTATGGAATATTATTGAGGACCCATATTTGTGGTTCGGACGTCGACACAACGCAGTTTTTTGAAAAGGGAACTGAAGAACCCTTCGCTGCGGAGAAAATCGTAGCATCACTCTGTCTCTACATCTATACGTATTTTTTTTTTCTTACCTTTTAGGTGGTATTGTACACCATCAGTGAGGAAAAAAAAGTTGAAGCATCATCTAAACTAATTGTTGACACCGGGACAATGGTGACCTGCTAATAATAACTTGCCCCCTTGCCGGGCGCTGCACAACTACGAGCGTGGCGAACCCTCGGTCCAATGGGGCGGCGTCTTTACCTGATGGTCGGACGATCCGGGGACCCCTGGATCCGACACGGAATATCTGAGCCAAAATGGACGAACTTTTCTGTTAGGCTCTGGTGCACCACGTATTATAAACATACGCGACCAGAACAATTCTGTCAGCGATTAAGACGAAGCGAATACAATAAAAATAAATAAATATGATGTCGGATGGTAGCAAGGGATGAAAAAGTACAAGTTGAAATGCATTGTTGATATAATATGAACCATTTTTGTCCACCATGAAGAAGATGCTTACTAAAAGACGTTCAGAGCATTAATGTTGTGACAGAAATAAAGTGTCATACTGTTGATTGAATTAATTATTTTATTCTACATTAGTGGAATGTGAGTTTATGGAAATTTGTAGAAAACATGTGTTTATTGAATAAACTTTTTGTTAATTGAAAGCAGACTGATATATTTGGTATATTTATCATCTACTGTAGATTCTGAGGAGGATCGGAAAGAAAATTGTGACATGAAAAATTCGGATTGATTGAAAAATTACAATTAAGATCCAAAACTACAAATTTCATATTTCTCAAATACAAAAATCTGTAAAGTATTTCATTATCATGATGATGACAGATTATGATAGTTAATTTTATTTTTGTAAACCGACAAAATTAATGATTCTTCTATGGTCGATATGACCCTATCAACGTTTCATTTTTGTTTCCTCTGAACACACATTGTTTCCTACAGTTGGTCCCCGAGGATTGCAATGACGAATAGATTTTCTTGCAAAAACAATGAATGCTGATCGTTCGGTTTGCCGATTTTTTTTATTGCTATTTTTTCGAAGGACATTTTTTCATTGCTATTTTTTTCCAAGGATATTTTTTTCGTTGCTATTTTTTTTCAAGGATATTTTGCTTGTTGCTATTTTTTCGAAGAATATTTTTTTTCGGTGCTACTTTTTCGACGGATATTTTTGTCGTTGCTTTTCTTCGAAGGATATTTTTTTCGTTGCTAGTTTTTCCAAGGATATTTTTTTCGTTGCTATTTTTTCGAAGGATATTTTTTTCGTTGCTACTTTTTCGACGGATATTTTTGTCGTTGCTTTTCTTCGAAGGATATTTTTTTCGTTGCTAGTTTTTCCAAGGATATTTTTTTCGTTGCTATTTTTTCGAAGGATATTTTTTTCGTTGCTATTTTTTCGAAGGATATTTTTTTCGTTGCTATTTTTTCCAAGGATTTTTTTTTCTTTGCTATTTTTTCGAAGAAAATTTTTTTCGTTGCTATTTTTTCGAAGAAAATTTTTCTCGTTGCCATTTTTTCGACGGATATTTTTGTCGTTGCTTTTCTTCGAAGGATATTTTTTTCGTTGCTAGTTTTTCCAAGGATTTTTTTTTCGTTGCTATTTTTTCGATGAATATTTTTTTCGTTGCTATTTTTTCCAAGGATATTTTTTTCATTGCTATTTTTTCGAAGAAAATTTTATTCGTTGCTTTTCTTCGAAGGATATTTTTTTTATTGCTATTTTTTCGAAGGATATTTTTTTCGTTGCTATTTTTTTGTTGCTATTTTTTCGAAGGATATTTTTTTCGTTGCTATTTTTTCCAAGGATATTTTTTTCGTTGCTATTTTTTCGAAGAATATTTTTTTCTTTGCTATTTTTTCGAAGAATATTTTTTTCTTTGCTATTTTTTCGAAGAATATTTTTTTCTTTGCTATTTTTTCGAAGGATATTTTTTTCGTTGCTACTTTTTCGAAGAATATTTTTTTCATTGCTACATTTTCGAAGAATATTTTTTTCTTTGCTATTTTTTCGAAGAATATTTTTTTCATTGCTACTTTTTCGACAGATATTTTTTTCTTTGCTATTTTTTCCAACGATCTTTCTTTCTCTGCTTTTTAGCCATTACAATTAAAATCCAAAACTCCAAACTCACATCATTTCCGAAATCCAAAAATCTGTAAAGCATTCCACCATCAAGACTCTACCAGATAACGAGAGTTAATTTAATATCCGTAAGCCGACAAAACGATTGTTCTACGGTCGATATCATCCAACCAACGTTACATTTTTCTTTCCCCTGAACACACATTGTTTCCAACAGTTGGTCCCCGAGGATTGCAATGACGAATAGCTTTTCTTGCAAAAACAATGAATGCCGACCGTTCGGTTTGTCGAATGGCAATGGAGACGCTGCCGACGCTGAAGAACCGCACAACCATCGAGACACCATGAAGGAAATCGCGCCTCTTGCATGCTAAAGGTGTGACCGAGCCACGCCCAGATCACTTTACTCGCGCCCGCGCTACGTTTCGGCCCTTGCAACGAAAATTACGTGGCTAAACGGTAGGTACCCAGCAGGCGCGCAGCTTTCACGAGGTCATTTATACCCGACCACCATAGCACCCATAGCCATCGTAGTGTTGAAGTGTCTATACGAACACCCCGAGAAATCGACCGACGTCGATTGTTTCCCGCGACCGCAAGTTTCCCCTAACGATCCCTCTTTGCTTCACCAATTTCTTCCCCTCGCCAAGTTCTTCTTCCCTTAAGGTTGAACCTTATAGGTTCAACACATTGCATCAGTGTTGCATCCCAAAAATCAGCAAAACCGTGGCACGCCATATAACCACCATAGAGTCTTCCTCACTCCTACTTGTCATTATTCTCTGGGTCCAAAGAACTAAAACCGACAGGACCCCAAATACCCGCAACGTCATCGACTACCCAATTTGTATCGATTGGATTTTTTCCTTCTTTTTTTTTCTCTCTCACTAAGGGCCAACTTCTATTTCTCCTCTTGTGGATATTAACGTGCCATCGATGATGACCGTGACGAACAGAGCAAATGATGAAACTTTTGGAACAAATTGGGAGTGGAATGAAAAAAAAAAAAAAAATGGTGAGGTATTTATTTTTAATTGTTCGTTTGACCGAAGTTGTGACGTTTTTGTTTTGTTTTATTTTATCTATTTAGATTTTATCGAGTATTGTTTAACAAATTGTTTTTTGGTTGGACTGAATAATCAATGGTTTGTCAATGGAAGTTTGGGACCAATTTTGGGCCGGAAAAAATGGTTAGATATTTTTTTGAAATTTTTCATTTTAAGCAAGTTGGAAAGACGTTAATAAAATTTATTTTTTATTGGCGACGATTTAATTGGAAATTCTTGGTTTTATATTTATATTGGTTTTATATCAATGGTTTGTCAATGAAATTTTGGGACCAATTTTGGGCCGGAAAAAATGGTTAGATATTTTTTTGAAATTTTTCATTTTAAGCGAGTTGGAAAGACGTTAATAAAATTTATTTTTTTTTAGCGAGGGTTTAATTGACAATTTTTGGTTTTAAATTTATGCATACGATATGGTTTAGTTGGGCAACCAACGGTTATGGTTTTATTTGCGTAAGATGATTAATTGGTTCAACCAAGTATTTTTTTTTTAGATAATATAATATTTGATTGTAATAATTTGTTTGCCTATCAATTACGATGGCTGGAATAATCGAATATTGTCTATTAAATTGGTTATTGGTACCACTCAATGGTTTGCCTTTTATATATGTGCCAAACAATGGAAGTTTTGGGACAAATAGGACCTAAAAAAAAGGTTAGATATTTTTAAAAATTTTTTCCTTGAATTAAATTGGAAAGATAAAACTTATTTTTTGTTAGCAACGATTTACTTGAAAATTTCTGGTTTTAATTTTATGTACACGATGCGGTTTAGTCGCGCAACCATATGGTTATGGTTCTGATTGTGTGAGACGATTAATTAGTTGAAATAAGTATTGCTTCCTCATAGAGGAAGCTTTGTTTTCGTGAAACAATTTTTTTTCGAGATTTTCATGTCAGGACACTCGGAATGGTCTAAAATGTCGAGAAAAGTGGTTTAGAAAAAATGTCTGTATGTGTGTGTGTGTGTGTATGTGCACAATTTTTTGTTAGCACGATAGCTGTCGCAATTTTTAAGATATCGGGCTCAAATTTGAACCACGAGTAAACTGTCGTTAAACAAGGTATGGGATTGAATTTGGAATTAATCCATCAAGGTGTTCAAAATTTATGGCATTTTGAATTTTTTGGAGAATGTCAGCTCGGGCTCTAACTCCCGCAATTTTTATGATATCCGGCTCAAACTTGGACCACGAGTAAACTGTCGTTAAAAAAGGTATGGGATTGAATTTGGAGTTAATCCATCAAGGTGTTCAAATTTTATGGCATTTTGAATTTTTTGGAGAATGTCAGTTCGGGCTCTAACTCCCGCAATTTTTATGATATCCGACTCAAACTTGGACCAGAAGTGGACTGTTATCAAATAGTGTTTGGGATTAAATTTGGTGTCAATCCGTTAAGGGGTTCACAATTTATGGCCTTTTTCAATTTTTTGACATTTTTCGTTCGTGCTCTAACTTTCGCAATTTTTAAGATATCGGGCTCAAATTTGGTCCACAAGTGGACTGTTATTAAATAAAGTTTGGGAGTGAATTTGACGTCAATCCGTTAAGGGGTTTAAAATTTGTGGCATTTTGAATTTTTTGTCCGTGCTCTAACTTCCGCAATTTTTAAGATATCGGGCTCAAATTTGGTCCACAAGTAGAGTGTGGGTAAACTAAGTATCAGTTCGAATCTGGCGAGAATCTATCGAGGGGTTCAAAACTAATGCCATTTAACATTTTTTTTAAAAACAAGGCTGTAAAGTAGAACTTTGCAAATTGCTTCCTCATTATTATTGGATTTTTACAAAGCTTCCTCTATGAGGAAGCCAAAATAGATTAACATGCTTCCTCATAGAGGTAGATTTGTAAAAATCCAATAATAATGAGGAAGCAATTTGCAAAGTTCTACTTTTTTTTTTTTTAGATATAATTATAATATTTGATTGATTACGATAATTTGGTTGTTTAACAAATTATTTTTTTTTTGGTAGTATTAATCAATCAATGGTTTGCTTTATATATATATGCCAAACAATGAACTCAAGCTATTTCGCTTTGTGTAGGGACATGAAACTTTAATATTGTTGAGTGCTATGTGAATTCTTCAATGTTTCCCGACTTTTCTTCCACTGTTTCGATTCGATTCAGACCATTTCCTTTACGATACACCTAGACGTATTATGTATGCAGATCGCACGTGGCCCCTGCTACTCCAACTTTACGGTTACACTCCTTCGTGGAAGTATCGCGATCCGTGAAACGTACGTCGTGGAAGAACTGACACTTTATTCTTGAGTAAACCATTTTTATTGTTTTT
Source organism: Ephialtes manifestator (assembly GCA_963970395.1). Lineage (NCBI taxonomy): Eukaryota > Metazoa > Arthropoda > Insecta > Hymenoptera > Ichneumonidae > Ephialtes > Ephialtes manifestator. The sequence goes on along the minus strand of OZ019982.1, from coordinate 24,285,657 downwards.
CCTTACTCTGGCAGCGAGCATCACAGCAAAGCCAAAAGCAGCTTCGCATTTAGAACTGGCCAAAATTCAGTGGTATTTCCTAAAAATATTTTTGTGAAAAATATCCAGAAGGAAAAAATCTCAGAAAAAAATACCAGTGTATTATCACTTTTCTTCCAAAAATATTTTTATTGTTGTTATTTTTTCGAAGGATATTTTTTTTCGTTGCTATTATTTCGAAGAATATTTTTTTTCATTGCTATTTTTTCGAAGGATATTTTTTTCGATGCTATTTTTTCCAAGGATATTTTTTTCGTTGCTATTTTTTCGAAGAATATTTTTTTCTTTGCTATTTTTTCTAAGGACATTTTTTTAGTTTCTATTTTTTCGAAGGACATTTTTTTCGTTGTTTTTTTTTCGAAGAACATTTTTTTAGTTGCTATTTTTTCGAAGGATATTTTTTTCGTTGCTATTTTTTCGAAGGATATTTTTTTCGTTGCTATTTTTTCTAATGATATTTTTTTCGTTGCAATTTTTTCCAAGGATATTTTTTTCGTTGTTATTTTTTCTAAGGACATTTTTTTCGTTGCTATTTTTTCCAAGGATATTTTTTTTGTTCCTATTTTTTCGAAGAATATTTTTTTCGTCGCTATTTTTTCGACGGATATTTTGTTCGTTGCTTTTTTTCGATGAATATTTTTTTCGTTGCTTTTTTCGAAGGATATTTTTTTCGTTGCTTTTTTTCAAAGGATATTTTTTTCGTTGCTATTTTTTCCAAGGATATTTTTTTCGTTGCTATTTTTTCGAAGGATATTTTTTTTATTGCTATTTTTTCGAAGGATATTTTTTTCGTTGCTATTTTTTCGAAGGACATTTTTTTCGTTGCTATTTTTTCGAAGGACATTTTTTTCCTCGCTATTTTTTCGAAGGATATTTTTTTCCTCGCTATTTTTTCCAAGGATATTTTTTTCGTTGCTTTTTTTCGAAATATATTTTTTTCGTTGCTTTTTTTCGAAGGATATTTTTTTCGTTGCTTTTTTTCGAAGGATATTTTTTTCGTTGCTTTTTTTCGAAGGCTATTTTTTTCGTTGCTTTTTTTTCCAAGTATATTTTTTCTGTACTCTTGTTTTTATCGTAAATTATTTTTTCCACGAATATTCATTTCTAGATTCAAATTCTGTCAACGATTAAAAAAAACCTTACCACGGATCACAAATGTCGGTGGATCATGTGTGCAGGTGTATTTGCCATACAAATATTGTACGCTATCATTACAGTGAATATCATAAAGTTTGCATAAAAATGTATCGAAAGAAATGCCGTACGTGACGACATGTAACGAAAGCGAAACTTTTGTTTTCTCTTTGCGGCTTTTTGGGTGTGTTGACCAACGGATGTTAGACACGGCCACCCATCAATTCGATTTCTCGACAATAAAGATCTTTCGCAATTTCATGACCTCGGTAAAGAAAATGAATCGATCAATGAATGCCAATATTTAGCTAACAGTTGGAAAACCACAATGACGTCGTTCCCTTCGTGTCACGTGATACGTGATACACGAGAGAACCATTAACATTGTGAATAAAGGTGTTGATAATGGGTCTCTACATCAAATACACAGGTGCCACGTTATATTTCGTTGCAGTGAGATCGCTTTATTCACAAGAAACGCCTGTGGGTTGAAGAATCAACAAAAAAAAAAAAAAAAAAAAAAGAAAAAAAAAAAGAAAACAAAGAAGATGACCTGTTTGGCTTAACGGCAACCGCAAAGTGTACAGAAAGCGAAGAGTACAACCCTGTCGCTTTGGAGGAACAAAAATGACATCCTATTCGTCGTATATTGAATAATTTTTTTTTTTTTTTTTTTTTTTTTTTTTTTTTTTTTTTTTTGTCATGATTATTATTCTTTTGTAAGGACCAAAGACACGACTGAGGCGTCGCTGCTGTTGTTGTTGTGGACAACTTCGAGACATACTTTCGAAAAAATTACCCTCCTGGGGTGACACAGACCAGGACATAATACTGGGTTATCTTTTACCTCTTCTTTGCTCTTTCTGGTTTCGCGCTCTGTCGCGCATTCCTACACGCAAGCCCGCCAGGCGACACTTTGGGTAACGATCGGTTACAGAGTCCGGATTCCACACAGCCGAATGTTCCTGGTAAAGTACTACAAGAGAAAGGGTACGTCGGATGGATTTCCTTTTTTTTTTTTTTATAATTATTGTCCTCCTCTGCTTCTTCATCCACGAACTTCAATTCTGTTCGACGATCATCGAGATTGGAATCGAGGAAATATATATATATATATTATTTATATATATTATTAAGGGCGTTCATCCCTCCAAATTCCCTATATGCTCGAAAAAAAACTTTTTTTTTTTTTTTTTTTCGTGAATTTTAAAAATAATATTCCTGGTAAAGTACTACAAGAGAAAGGGTACGTTGGATGGATTTCCTTTTTTTTAAAAATAATTATTGTCCTCTGCTTCTTCATCCACGAACTTCAATTCTTTTCGACGATCATCGAGATAGGAATCGAGGAAATATAGATGTATTACTTATATATATTATTAAGAGCTTTCAACCCTTCCAATTCGCTCCATAATTTTTAATAGCATTCTACATGCTCGAAAAAAGACTTTGAATTTTTTTCAAGATTTTATTACTGAAACTTTTTTTTTTTCTTTTCGTGAATTTTTAAAATAATGTTTCTGGTAAATTACTACAAGAGAAAGGGTACGTTGGATGGATTTCGTTTTTTTAAAATAATTATTGTCCTCCTCTGCTTCTTCATCCACGAACTTCAATTCTTTTCGACGATCATCGAGATAGGAATCGAGGAAATATATATATATATATTATTTATATATATTATTAAGGACTTTCGACCCTTCCAATTCGCTCGATAATTTTTAATACCATTCTACATGCTCGAAAAAAGACTTTGAATTTTTTTCAAAATTTTATTACTGAAACTTTTTTTTCATGAATTTTTTAAATCATAATTTTGACGACCAATTGAAGTATTTGAAATTAGTCTCAAAAATTCTGGATTAGATATCAAAGATTTTTTAAAACATTTAAAAAAAAAGTTGAAATGGAGAAAAATGAAACAAGATGGCAAAATTATTTTAGAATTTTGCTGAAGCTTCTTTTTATCGATATTAAAAAAATCATTAGGCTCATTTTATTTTTGTATTTTATAAATGACTTTCTCCTTGTGCAATATACAATTTTATATTCCGCTTTACATGAAATTTTCATCACTAGAAAAAATCTACAAAAATATTTTTGAAAATAATTGCAAACTCAAAATCCGTAAGAATTCACATTGATTACCAAATGCTCACAAAAAAAAATAACAAAAAAAAACATCTGATTTGTCGTTCAAAAATATATTCTAATTATATTTGGCAATTAAATAAAAAGATTGTAAACATATTTTTCAAAAATATTTAAATTATATACAATTATTCGTGAAAAATTAATTTTACGTACGAAATATATATTTCCACGCATATTATTTTTTCTTGGTCAAAGCTTTTTTTTAGCGTTATAATATTGCTATTTTTCCAAAAATATTTAAGTCATATACAATTATTTGTGAATAATAAATTTTACGTACGAAATATATATTTCCACGTATATTATTTTTTCCTTGGCCGAAGCTTTTTTTTAGCGTTATAATATTTCTGATTTTTTTCACAAATATATTTCCACGTATATTATTTTTTCTCCGGCCGAAACTTTTTTTTTAGCGTTACAATATTGCTGTTTTTTTTTCAAAAATATTTAAATTATATACAATATATATTTATTATTTTTTTTTAGGCGTTATAATATTGCTGTTATTTTTTTTTCAAAAATATTTAAATTATTTACAATAATTCGTGAAAAATTAATTTTACATACGAAATATATATTTCCACGTATATTATTTTTTTCTTGGCCAAATCTTTTTTTTTAGCGTTATAATATTGGTGTTATTGCAGTTATAAGTAAAATAACTGCCCTGTCGACTTTGTCACGCAGATTGGTTCGGTGACTCGTCATTCGTACACTCGCAGAGTAAAAGGTTCGTTTGCGAGGCGTTCGAAAATAGCGATGCGATGTATGCCACCATCGGCATGGTTTTCCGCGGCATATGGTTCGCGTCTCGCGGGCCTCGCGCCCTCCGCGACGCGACACTCTTGTATTTCTGTCCCACCCAGTATAAACAAACCGAAGTGACGATCGCCATCCAGGAATAACATTCCACCTTGTGTGAACTCTGTGCAACTCCTTTGTCGGATATACCAGAAAATATAGAGTGAAAAAAAAAATAAAAAAAATAAAAATAACGTTTCACTAAATCATGTGGAATGGATATGTTTATACAGTTCTAAAAATGATCTGCCTTTAATAAGGGGAGAATATTATCCGGATCTTAAAAAATAGGGCAATTATAATTATTTTCTCTTTTTTTTTACTCTTTAAAAAAATTATAATTATATTCTCTTTTTTTTACTCTTAAAAAAAATTATAATTATATTCTCTTTTTTTACTCTTAAAAAAAATTATAATTATATTCTCTTTTTTTTACTCTTAAAAAAAATTATAATTATATTCTCTTTTTTTTTACTCTTAAAAAAAATTATAATTATATTCTCTTTTTTTTACTCTTAAAAAAAAATTATAATTATATTCTCTTTTTTTTACTCTTAAAAAAAATTATAATTATATTCTCTTTTTTTTACTCTTAAAAAAAATTATAATTATATTCTCTTTTTTTTTACTCTTAAGAAAAATTATAATTATATTCTCTTTTTTTTACTCTTAAAAAAAATTATAATTATATTCTCTTTTTTTTACTCTTAAGAAAAATTATAATTATATTCTCTTTTTTTTACTCTTAAAAAAATTATAATTATATTCTCTTTTTTTTTACTCTTAAAAAAAATTATAATTATATTCTCTTTTTTTTACTCTTAAAAAAATTATAATTATTCTCTCCTTTTTTACTCTTGAGAAAAAAAAATTATATGTGTATGAGGTAAAATACGTCGGCCATAAAAATTTCTCATGTCAAAAAAAAAAATGCAAATAATTAGCACAAATGTTCTTCCAAATGATTTAAGAATGCCACATAATGTTTTAGAATTTCCTGACTGCAATAAGTATAATGATCATAATTTATTTTTTCAGTCGAAAATTTTTAAACTGTTGTAAAATTATTTTTAATTTGTCCTTATACAATTTAAAAATAAAGTGCCCTCAATCAAGAATTCTTACGAAAAACAGAATTATAAATATAATCATTTTTTATCAAATGTACTATTGATTTTGACTAAATAAAAAATGCGACCCTTTAATAATGCGAAAAATAAGTGAATAACTTGAATATTTCATTCCTCAACAGTCATAAACTTAATTTTATCCTTGCCATTTTTTTTTCAGGGCGTACAAACGTTTTTTTTTTCATTTTTTTGTTTTTAAATTTTGACTAAATAAAAAATGCAATAACCCTTTAATAATGCGAAAAATAAGTGAATAACTTGAATATTTAATACCTCAACAGCCATAAACTTAATGTTATCCTTGCCATTTTTTTTTCAGGGCGTACAAACGTTTTTTTTCTTCATTTTTTTGTTTTTAAATTTTTACTAAATAAAAAATGCAATAACCCTTTAATAATGCGAAAAATAAGTGAATAACTTGAATATTTAATTTCTCAACAGCCATAAGCTGAATTCTATCCTTGCAATTTTTTTCAGGGCGTACAAACGTTTTTTTTTTGTTTTTTCTTTTTTGTAATTTTGACTAAATAAAAAATGCAATAACTCTTTAATAATGCGAAAAATAAGTGAGTAACTTGAATATTTAATTCCTCAACAGCCATAAACTTAATTCTATCCTTGCCATTTTTTTTTCAGGGTGTATAAACGCTTTTTTTTTGTTTTTTCTTTTTTGTAATTTTGACTAAATAAAAAATGCGACCCTTTAATAATGCGAAAAATAAGTGAATAACTTGAATATTTCATTCCTCAACAGTCATAAACTTAATTTTATCCTTGCCATTTTTTTTTCAGGGCGTACAAACGTTTTTTTTTTCATTTTTTTGTTTTTAAATTTTGACTAAATAAAAAATGCAATAACCCTTTAATAATGTGAAAAATAAGTGAATAACTTGAATATTTAATTCCTCAACAGCCATAAACTTAATTTTATCATTGCCATTTTTTTTTCAGGGCGTACAAACGTTTTTTTTTTCCATTTTTTTGTTTTTAAATTTTGACTAAATAAAAAATGCAATAACCCTTTAATAATGTGAAAAATAAGTGAATAACTTGAATATTTAATACCTCAACAGCCATAAACTTAATGCCATCCTTGCCATTTTTTTTTCAGGGTGTATAAACTTTTTTTATTTTTTTTATTTTTTTTATTTTGATTAAATAAAAAATGCAATAACGATTTAATAATGCGAAAAATAAGTGAATAACTTAAATATTTCATTCCTCAACAGCCATAAACTCAATTTATCCTTGCCTTTTTTTTCAGGGCGTACAAACGTTTTTTTTTGTTTTTTCTTTTTTGTAATTTTGACTAAATAAAAAATGCAATAACTCTTTAACATTGCAAAAAATAAGTGAATAACTTGAATATTTAATACCTCAACAGTCATAAACTTAATTCTATTCTTGCAATTTTTTTTCAGGGTGTATAAACGTTTTTTTTTTGTTTTTTCTTTTTTGAAATTTTGACTAAATAAAAAATGCAATAATCCTTTAATAATGCGAAAAATAAGTGAATAACTTGAATATTTAATTTCTCAACAGCCATAAGCTTAATTCTATCCTTGCCATTTTTTTCAGGGTGTATAAACGTTTTTATTTGTTTTTTTTTTAATTTTGATTAAATAACAAATGCAAAAATCCTTTAACAATGCGAAAAATAAGTGAATAACTTGAATATTTAATTCCTCACCAGCCGTAAACTTAATTCTATCCTTGCAATTTTTTTTCAGGGTGTATAAACTTTTTTTTTCTTTTTTTTTTTTTTTTAATAATATGAAAGAGGATCGTTGCAGCAACGAATGACCGGATGCCGAGTGGGATAAAAGCAAGACGATGACGACGACGACGACGATGATGATGAATCCAAAGCTGCGTCGGGGGTCACGCCAGTTCGGTTATCAACAAGGCTCGCATTGTAATGTTTTGTCGCCTCGGCTTCTCGTCTCGTCGGACCGCAGAAGCAGCGACAAGCATGCAAAGCTGACGAGGGAGGAACATAATTCCAGCTTGGTCGGTGCGCTCGGCCGTCCAGACTATAGAACCCTCTTTGTGCTGCTGGATCTTTCCTCGCAAGCGCGAGCGAACATCAGCTATAGAGTTAAGAAGACTTCGGGGGATCGCTAGAGAGGACAGACTAACGTAAACACGTTCAATCTTATAGTTGCACCATGATACAAGCCTTTCGAAGAGGATCCTCAAGGATCCTCTCTACGATATGCAACGGCAACATGAGCAGAAGCATGGATTAAGGTGGTGACCGGGGCTAATCGGATCAGGGGCAAAAATTGTGTTAAGTCCACGAAATTAAGGGAGATTTCCAGTGTGACGGCCCGAAAAATAGCCTATTTTCACGATTTTTTTTGTACGGTTACTATACGCCGATCAATCTGAATTTTTTATGACATGTTGAGGTAATGATGAATGACTGAAAATTATTTTTTATTAGACGATTTTTATTGTTTAAATATTTTTTTTTAATTGTTGAAAATAATGGTGATAAAAAAGATTGCCTCATGGTGGACATCCTAGGGGTTGCAAATTTGATCTAAAAAAAAAAAACTCAAAGGATTATTAATTAGTATGCGATTGGCCATCGCGCTATGGAGGCTTTTTTTTTTTTTTAAAGCCTCTGGAGGCTTTTTTTTTAAAGCCTATGGAGGTTTTTTTTAAAAAAAAAAAAAAAAACCTCCATAGGCTCAAAAAAAAACGATTTTTTTCACACTGGAAAGATCCCTTAAGTACCAATTGAAATCGGTTTGATGGGTTTATTTGAATTAAATACGGGATCCATTAATAGAATTAATAAAATTATATTTGGATAAAATAAATTTTATTAAAAATTAATCCGATTTATTTTCATGATATAGAATTTATTTCATTAAAATTAAAATTATGTTTGGGTCAAATAAATTTTATAAGAAATTAATACGATTTATTTTAATGAAAAAAAAAAATTATTTTGATGAAATAGAATTTATTTCACTAAAATGAAAATTATGTTTGGATCAAATAAATTTTGTTAAAAATTAATACGATTTCTTTTAATTAAAAAAAATTAATTTTGATGAAATAGAATTAATTTTATTAAAATAAAAATTATGTTTGGATCAAATAAATTTTGTTATAAATTAATACGATTTATTTAAATGAAATAAATTCTATTTGATGAAAATAAAATTCTGTTGTGAATTTGAGGATGAAAATTTATTTAATGGCTCGTTTATTAGGAATTTTTAGAATTTATCGCATAAAAATAAATCGGATTAATTTTTTATCAAATTTATTTGGTACAAATACGATTTTATTTATTTGAAATAGATCCTATATTTTTTATTTAAATAAAACCGTGAGACCGATTCTTTAAATTAATTTTAAAGGAATCGTGTTGATATTTAGAACGATGAAACTTTTTTTTTGTCGTTAATTAAATAATTTATTTAAGCTAATATTATCTTTTGTTTGAATTACCTAAAAATTTATGAACTGCACTGACATTGAATTAATGAAAATTTTCATTAAACCAATAAAACATTTTTCATTGATTAAAAAAAAAAATTTATTCGAGACATTAATAGAAAAAACGTAATCTATAAAATAAAATGTTGATAAAGGAATTAAAATACGCTTATTGAATTGGGACTTAAAAAATTCAGAATATCTGACTAATTATCCAAGCAAGAAAATAGCTTTTTATTTAACCCGATCTATACAGTCAAATATAAATTAAAAAAATAAAAAGTGAGAATTGATCCGACTCGCCCCGGTCTCCCCTACAAAAGCTTGTGACGGCTACCAAAAGACGATTCCGGCGACTCGTTTACTGCCCGTCTCTGTAAAATAACTATTGGATAGACTGCTGAGACTTCCCAAGAGATATACCCACTTCTTCACTTGTATGAGTGTGAATGAGTCCTCTGCATTTCAGTCGCTTGACTCTCATGTCAAGTAAGAAAAAAAAGAAAGAGCATATAGTTATACATAGAGAAATAAGAAAAGAAAATTCAGAGCCAGGAAGAGATGAATCATTGCTCATCATTTAAGGACTTGGAAACGTGGTTAAGAAGTGTTACCTTCGAAGGAGGATTTATTTGATTTACATCAATTCATTTGAATCTATGAATTATATTAATTATAATTTCTCTATGGGGGACGAGGAGTATCAATAAATCGAGACTCAGATTGGTCAATTGCATTTATAATAATTGTTTTAAATATGTTGGAATAAAATACGTCTTCATTTCATTTATAGGAATTAAGATTTGTTTTTTTTTTTTGGATTTTTATTAGATTGTGTTGAAGAATGATTTTTAATAGATTTTAGTTAATGTATTAAAATGTAAAAAATCTCGTTTTTAAATTCGATTATCTTTTAAATATTAAGATATCATACAAAAAATGCTAAAAATAAAAAATCTTCCATTATCAAAAAATATTTCTTCAAAGTCGAAAAAACATGCTTGAAACTCCCAAAATTTTAATTAATTGCTGTGATAAAAATTTAGCAATAATTGCAACAAAAAAACCAAACTTTTTGGTCAAAAGTTGCTAAAAAAAAATGCTAAAAATTAATAGAAAAAATAAAAAATCTTTTTCTATTACGAAAAAATATTTCTTCAAAGTCGAAAGATTTTGAAATTCACAAAGTTTTTCATTAATTCCTGTGATAAAAATTTAGCAATAACTGCAACAAAAAAAAAATCCGAAATTTTTGGTCAAAAGTTGTTATGTATAACTTTCCCTCAAGGTGATCAAAAGAAAGGGCTTTTGCAAATTAAATGACAAACGATAATTATATCCGCAAGTCGCAGTAAGAAAAATGATAAAAGGTAACACTTGAAAGTGCAATATTCTGCACGGGACCAGTAATTATCAAGGCTACGAGTAATATCGTCTCCCGCGGCGTGCCCAACATGAATTCCGAAAGGTGATACGCATACGTCTCGAAGCCCTGGATTCTTCATACCAGCATGAAGCGCAAAAGTGAGAACGAGAGGGAAAGGGAATGTGTTGAGGTGAGATTGCCGATCGTAGGTGAGCGAGAGGGAAAACCTCATGAGGCGGGATCTTCACCTGGAAAGACATCCACAAGTCGGCGTGGCTTTGCCTCGACGAGAGACAATACACCTCCTGGAGAGGCGCCGAATAAATTGTTTTATGGTCCGCTTGTGAATAGTGTGAGTAGGGGAGATGGGGGCAAAATGGGC